>JAEANM010022370.1:0-11620 GCA_017656035.1 Myanophis thanlyinensis
GGTCTTCCAGTCAAAAAGTCCAGGATTCAGTTACAGAGGGAGGTGTTCAGGCCCAACAGGGTCAGCTTCCCCATCAGATGTTTGGGAATGGTAGTGTTGAATGCTGAACTAAAGTCTATGAACAGCATTCATATGTATGAATCTTTGTTTTCTAGGTGAGTGAGTGCTAGATGGAGTGTAATGGAGATGGCGTGGTCAGTGGAGCGATTCAAGTGGTATGCAAACTGCAGTGGATCCAATGTTATGGGCAGCAAGGGCTTTATGTGCCTTATAACGAACTCCTCAAAGCACTTCATGATGATGGGAGTAAGTGCAATGGGATGGTAGTCATTGAGATAGGACACTGATGGTTTCTTCAGCACAGGGACAATGGATGTTGTCTTGAAGCACTTTGGGACAACAATAGTGTTCAGAGAGATGTTGAAGATGTCAGTGAAAACATTTGCCAGTTGGTCTGCACATCCTCTGAGCACTCTTCCAGGAATATGCTTTCCATGGGTTGACATTGCTTAGAGGTTTCCTCACACCAGTAGTGGAGAGACAAAGTATATGGTTGTTGGAAGGAGGTGTGGTCTTCCTCACTATCACATTGTTCTGTGCTTTGAAATGGGTGTAGAAGCTGTTCAACACATCTGAAAGTGAGCCATCACTCTCACAGGCAGGTGGTGATGTTCTATAATTAGTGATGGCTTGGATACCCTGACACATATGCCGTGTGTCACTGCTGTTCATGAACTGTTGGTGGATGCTCTGGGCATGTGCACGCTTTGCTTTTCTGATGGCCCAGGACAGATTGGCTCTTGCTGTTCTTCTGCTTTATCACCTGCCCTGAATGCAGAATCTCAGGTTTTCAGTAGAGCACACACCTCTCCAGTTATCCACAGCTTCTGGTTGGGGTATGAGATAATTTTCTTAGTGACTGTGACATCATCAAAGCACTTGTTGGTGTAGCCGATTATTGATGATGTGTACTCCTCCAAGTCAATGGAGTCACCATTGGTTGCAGATTCCCTGAACAGGGAATCTGTCAGTGCATTCAAAGCAGTCCTGAAGAGCAGAGATGGTTCCTGCTGGCCATGTCCTCACCTGAAATCTCTGGCAACAATAAACAATCCATCAAGGTATGTGTTCTGCAGTTCATTGATGGTCCAGTGAAGTATACAGAGTGCTTCCTTAGCATTAGTGCTAGGTGGGATATACACACCAAGTATAATAGCAGTGGTGGAATCCCTGGGTAGATAAAAAGGTCTACATCTTACAACCATAAAATCCATAAGTGGTGAGCAGTACATAGAAACGAGGACAGAGTTTTTACACCATTCTGTGTTGATGTATACACACAGTTCTCTTCCACAAGTCTTACTGTACAGAGCTGAATTTCTGTTGGCACAAAACACAGTTAACCTGTCCAGCTGAATAGCAGCATCCGGAACTCTATCACTCAGCCATATCTCCAGGAAAACAAAGATGCAGCAGTGTCTGTACTCACACCGTGTAGCTTGCTGGAGTCTGATGTAATCTAATTAATTCTTCAATGCCCCTTCCTCCATCTGTTGGCTTCTGGTGGTGCTGGGGTCTGAGGGTCTGGACCTAGGAGCAAGCTGTGGTTGCGCAGCTTCTCTCGCAAGTCATCATTAATGGTGTTGGATGATAAGGAATGTGGGCGGAGGAAAGCAGCCTACTTGCCTGTTGCTGGTAAGAGGGCAGGATATGGAATGAGGGGGATGGAAAGCAGTCTACTTGCCTGTTGCTGGTAGGAAGGCAGGATATGGAACCTACTGTACTGATTTATGAATTTGTAAAATAAATTATCTCTGTACAGCAGTTTAGGGACTTAAGCCTCTCTGTCTTTACATGTGGGGTAACAATTTTACTGATGCCCTAATGGAAATTAAATTTTGCTTGTCAATTTTCATTTTTGAAACACAGTTATTTATAATTTGAGAAGTAGATAGGTAAAAACTTCCAAGACCATTCAGCTTGCAGAGTTTGGTGTTCCTTTCATAGCTACTTTCATCTCAAAACCAAGTTTCATTTTGAATTTGATTTCTTTATTTTATTATAGCATTTTGTTTTACTTTTGTACTCTGCTATGCTTTCTGGCGGGGGTGAGTGTGGCCTGTGCGGGCCCATGTGTTGTATGTTTGACAGACCTGCTCTATATAATCATATCATATCTTGTTTATGTTTGGTAATCCAACAAGCAGCATTTTAAAAATGGGGATATCTAATTTCAGGTTTATTGATTTGGATCTTTGATAAATTACCAGGGCACTGTATACTTTCTTTTTTTGTTGTTGTTACTCCTATTGGCTTTTTTTTTTACCAAAATACATCAATTTCATTATTAACATGCACAGCTGCTATGAATGCAGGTAGTTTCTTATGGGTTTCAGTTCTTTGAAAAAGGCGTTTTTATAAACAAATGCTATAACTGATGTGAATTAACTTCTTGTGTGTTAAAAACCTTTTAAAATAGGTTATAGAAATAAAACAGGTGATTCCTTCAACAAGTCTATTTCCTTTGAAAGGACTCTTTGTGAAAAGGATTACTTCCTCTTCAATCCCACTTGTCCTCAAAACAATGTAATTTCTAAATGGATGTTGACTGAAAGAGGTGCTTCCCAAAAACTGCAGTATCGCTTACATTTATCATTTTTGGCCAGGATTGCCTGGAATTTTGTCTCTAATATTTAAGGAGATGAACTTTATCTACAGTTAGGTTATAGAACTCTTATGTTAGATTCTTTCAAAGAATAGGTTGTCCTTATTAACTGGATGTTACAGGTAACAATATAATTAATTTTATACATTAACTCCTCAATATATGACCAGTTGGAACCAGCTTATTGGTTATTAAACAAGGTAGTTGTTAAATGAATCACACCCAATTTTATGACTTTTTTGCTATGGTTGTTAAACAAATAACTTCAATTGTTCATTGAATCATGTGGTTATATTAATCTGGTTTCTCCCATTGACTTTGCTTGCTAGAAGACATCTGGGAAGGTTACAAATGCTAATGACATTGCAACTGTTGATAAATGGTTCCTGAATTTTTATTGCATGACCGTGGAGATGCTACAACAACTCTAAGTGTGAGTACTGCTTGTAAGTACACTTTGAACAGTTGTTAAATGAATGATTGTAATTCGAGGAATATCTGTATGCCAAATGATTCCAAAATGCTTCCTTCAAATGTCAAACTGTCCCAAAGTGTCTTGGTATTGATGCTTTATTTAGACAGCAGCAATACAATATTCTCTTTTGGAAAACAGAACATCTGTAAGCAAGCACTTGTATCAAGTTAGTTGCAACCACCATCAGCACAATATTTCTATGTACTGTATCTTATTAGGATCAAAAAATGTTTGTCCAACAGTACAAATAGTACCATAGTCAGAGTTATTGTTATCTTAAAATTATTGTTTGCATACTGGTTTGTTTTCCTATATACCTTATGCACCTTATTCCCTGAATATTTGTTATTTCTATCAGTATACTTATTTATTTTATTTGTTTTTATTTTATTTGTTTGTCAAACATGTACAAGATAGAAGATATAGCTTTAAACATAAATATAAACAAAGGAAGTAAGTACAGATAAATGTGGACAGTAAGACAGGGACGATAGGCATGCTGGTGCACTTATGACACCCCCTTTATGGACCTATGAGGAATGGGATAAGGTCCACAGTAGACAGTTTGAGGTTGAAGCTATGAAGATTTGATATTGTAACAACGGAGTCAGGTAGAGCATTCCAGGCATTGACCATTCTGTTGCTGAAGTCGTCAATCAAATTTGGAGCGGTATACCTTGAGTTTGTATCAATTGTTTGCCCATGTATTATTGTGGCTGAATCTGAAGTAGTAGTCATTGACAGGTAAGGCATTGTAGCAGACAATACTATGCTTAGATCAGACCAGAGGCAGCACAGTTCCAGATTGTCCAAGCCCAGAATTTCAAGTCTGCTAGCATTATGTTCTGTTTCAGGTCTTCAAACACCCGAAGGAATATCTAGCTGTATGCCACAACTAATGCAGAGATAAGCAACCCCCTGGCTGAGAGCCCAGAATGCTATCTTAACTAAACCAAGATGATAGCAACTATTGCTTCCTGCAAAATTCCTGTCCTGTCACCCCACCTATATGTTCTCTGGAAGGGGCCAATCATTAGCCCCTTATTTTCTTCTCTGCTTCCAAACCTGTTCTCTCCTCCTCACAGCCCTACACATACACACATCAGGGACAGCCTCCCTCTGTTCTTCCTCACTGTTTCCTGACTGAGATGCCACCTGGTGGCCAACAGGCCTCTCTAGTCCCTGCTCTGACTCCGAACATGCCCCAGAGTCTTCCTCAGCCTCCAGAGCAGTCCCATAGTGTTCATCGCTGTCAGATTCCACCAACAGCTCAGCTGGCCGCTGTTGGGCCACAACACATAAAGGATTCTATTGTGTGTAGAGGAGTGAAGTATTCTTCTTGTGATATACTTCTGGACCTGCTCAATCATGTTAATGTCTGATACACAGTGTGGATTCCAGGCAGATGAGCTATATTCAAGAACTAGTCTGGCAAAGGTTTTGTATGTCCCAGTTAGCAATACAATGTTACTGGAGAAGAAGCTTCACAAGATTAGGTTAACAACTCTTAATTCCTTTTTTGGCAATGCTATTACAGTGAGCTCTGGAGCTTAGATCGTATATTATTATTTATCTTTGAAATAGATTTATATAGCCTGTTTTCTCTCTGGAAGTTTCTCTAAATAGCTTCTATGTTCTCCTAAATGCCCTTTAAGATGGTTTAAGTTAGGTTTGCTCTTGTCAGAGGTGAAATTCAGCCGGTTCTATAGAACTGGTTATTAGAAGAAATCTGCTTTTGTTTTTTTCCCACTTTGCAGGATTAATCCTGTAAAGATTAATTTTACAGGGTTAATCCTGTAAATAACAGTTTTTTCTAGCCTAATCTTTATAGCCTTGCTCACAGAAACTGCCTCTCCCCTTATTACATTGTAACTTTGGTGAAGTTTAATTCTGTGCTTAATGATGTTTAATCATATGTCCACGCACACAGAACCAGTAGTAAAAAAAAATGAATTTCACCACTGGGTTTTGTATGCTTGATTCTGGCATTACTGGAGTAGGAACTAACTTTTATCATTTCTGTGTTACAAATGACATATCTACTCAAGAAGATTTTTATATGACTAAAGAACTTTTGACAGCACATAAAGAATTAAATATGAATATTATTTCCACAAGTGAGTAGTTTAGATAACTTTGGAAAATAAAGTATTGCATAAACAGTTAACAACAGTTGTTTCATCTTCATTAGAGTTTCCTTCCTTTTTTTCCCCCTTTGAAATTATATCTGGATGGATAGAACTGATAGAATTTGAAGGTATTTTGTGATTCATCCACAAACTGCTGAATATATTCACTTCATTGGTGCATCTAATCTTAGACGCTTGCATGAATTCTCAGTTCTAGTCTGAAAAGCTGGATAAAGAAATCAGATGAAACAAATTCTTTAATCTTCCTGCCTGGTTCATATTAATTCTATGCAACAGAAATGAAGAATGAATTTACATGGGATTTATGGTTGAAAGGGAACAGATAGGTTGTGCTTGTACAAAAACCAGAAGGAAAAAAAAATAACCTGAATAAAAATTTCCTCCCAGTTCCTCAAAGCTCTCAAAGCAAAATTTAATGTACAGAAATAAGAAAAGAAACCACAAATGCACAAACCTGTGAATTGTAACTTCTGTAATCCAGTTCTTGGATTCATTTTAAATCCATGCACATCAAATAAAAGGTATTTTCTTTCTTAATGTTTATGGATGATACCATTCATTTTGCATGCCTTAATTGAAAATGAATATTTGTTTGTCAGTCTTCAAGGATATTGAAGAATGTTTTGAAAATTTCACTAAACTATCCAGAAGGACAATACTCACAAAACCTGAAAAGAGAATGCAATTTATTCTTTATTTTTATTCTTGCTTCCTTTCAATCTAAACAGGATAAATGGGACTCTATTTGTTTTAAAAAATAAATGTATATATTTATAAATTTATTTTTTCCAGCATTTGAACATATGCACACATGTTATAACACAAATTCCTTCCCTAGCCCAAGTTATAGTGTATTTAGTAGTTGCATATCAAGCAGGATTATGTTGAGGGTTTTTTTAAGCAAGTTGAACCATTAAGTTCAGTTACTTCATGTCCCACAGAGTATAAAAGTATAGAAGTCATATTAGAAAGATTATTTCTATATACACTAATTTAAATATAAAGGCCAAATGACATGTGATAAGACCAATTGTGTGAATGCTTAAAATATTGCATATCTTACATCAGGCTTCATAAAAGATAGACACAAGATTAGGATGTACAGTATAACATGGGCCTAAGGGAAATATTCCACTTAGTTTCATTAAAAGCATCAAGTGACATGTTAATACCTAATCTTGTATAATCTGAAAATCTTAGAAAGGTTAGTAATTGAATCCAAAATGAGATTTCAAATTCCAAAACTGTACACTTGTTTGAGGCTTTTTTAAAATGAAAAAAAAAAACCTGAACAAACCTATTTTGATAATTGTAAAAATAGAAAAACCATACAGCAATAAATGTGAAAATGCCATGAAACATAATATGCACTTGTAAAAAGTACCCAAAGTCATATATACTATATGGTATATTATATGTACTAGCGGTATCACACATATATTCTATTCTCACCAGAGGTGAAATTCAACCAGTTCCAGCTATTCGCTAGAACCGGTAGTACATTTTCTAAGCAGTTCGGAGAACTGGTTGTTAGAAAAAAATTCCTTTTTTAACCACTTTACAGGATTAATCCATTCAGCCACACCCACCAAGCCATGCCCAGAGAACCAGTAGTAAAAAAAAATTGAATTCCATCACTGATTTCCCCCCATATGAGTCTTCTTCGATCTTGGGTCCTGTATTTGTGACTTTGAGGGTTCTGCATAGTGCTTAGCTGTCCTAATACTACACTTTTCTGGACAGAAAAAATATGATGTTTTTCCTGGGATTTGCTAGAGCCATTCTCCCAACTTAGGAATCACAGCTCCAACTGCTCCTACCATCATTGGTACCACTTTGGATTTTAATTTCCACATACTGATAACATTTAGATTTATACACTGCTTCAAAGTGCTTTACAGCATCTCTAAGTGGTTTACAGAGTCAGCATATTTTCTCCACCAATCTGGATCCTTATTTTACCAACCTCAGAAGCATGGAAGGCTAAGTCAAACTTGAACTGGTCAGGATCAAACTGATGGCACCCGACAAAATTAGTCTGTAATATTGCATTCTAACCACTGTGCCACCCCAGCTCTAGATATCCTCTCTAGTTCCTCCTTGAAGCCATGGTACTTCTCCAGTTCCAGATGGACTCCTTCTTCCCAATATTGCTGTTAATTGGCATTGCTACATCCATCACCATTGATCACTACTGGTCCTTGTCTACCAGCATGATGTCTGGTTGATTGGCTAGTAACTGCATATTTTCCTGGATCTGAAAATTCCACAGGATCTTAGCCCTATTATTCTCCCTTATTATTTTATCCCATGACATTTTTAAATTAGGCATAATTCCAAAAGGCATTAATAAAAAAAATGCCATTGTTTATTATGACAAATGCTTACAGTTACAATGATGAAGTTTGCACAACAGTGGAAAAAAGATATAATACTGACAATACCAGACAGGCATCTTAAACTTGGAAAATATAAGGTAATTATAAAATCAACTGTGTATCTCTATGGATAAAAACATGCATAAACATAATAGAAGTTTGCCTAAATTCAGGCAAAAATGGTCTCTCTGTGTGTCTGTATATGTTAGGTATGTACATACCCTGCCACACAAATGTGTCTGTTATTCACACATTGTCCCAATACAGTTCAAGAGTTCTCTTTTGAATTTTTTTCTCCTTTTAAAGATTTTTCAGAACGACTAATGTCTCCATGACTTCAGTTAGATTTCCATTCACCTAATATAAAATACCATTTTACAAGATGCTATTCTTTGAGATCAGACAATCTAATTTTTGAGTACCTTAACCACGTTCTCTGACTCCTTGGTGATGAGATCATGAAAGTTAATAACTATATGATGGTTTTACAATTTTGCTTGAGCATGGCAGAGAGAGACAAATTGTTGGATAGGGGATAGCATGAGTACCAAGAAACCTTGATTGAGAGATGCTGTAAAACAGTAGCATGCATTTCTTTTATTCCAATTGTTCATATGAAAACCATATACAACTTGTTATTGAATTATGTATTTTTATGTTATATCAATTGCAATATGTGGCTTGAGGCACAATTTCATTTTTGCACTAACAGGTGTTTTTTTTTAACCCTTTAGAAGTCAGCATCTGTATTTAATACTTCCATTTATACTAGATGAGGCAAATTGTTAAAATATTTGAGGCTACATACCATTCAGTATATATGGATAGGGTTGGGATTTTCTGTAGATTTGAGTTAATGAACTCAACTTTTGCTTCTGATTTTGTCAGGTGTGTTTAAGCCTATTGTATGTTTCATACTGCAATTGGCCTTTGATCTGTACTTCAAAATATTAGGAGACTAGACTGATAATTATGTACATTAACACCATTAAAAAGAAGAGTGCATTTACAAAGGCATTTCATAATACTGGAGGCCTGCATATAGCACAGCATTAAAGACTGCGTGCACCTTGTGTAAACATGGGCAAGATGCCATTAATAGTTATTCTGAATGGGATGATAGCATCTCAGACAGAACTGGTATAGAATTTAGGGTTCTCCTGGATTTGTGACGTTTGATGGAATAGCAAAATGTATATGGAGATTCTTTGTGCCAGTGCAAGCAGTGTGTGAGTGGAGCTGCTGTCTCTCTATAAATGCTGGTGGGAGGGTATGGTGTGCTGGGCTGGTTGGCTGCGCTGCTGCCTCTTGATCAGTTGATAGAGTTAATGTTGGTATAATGGGATGTGTGATGGCTTTGTGAGTTTTGTTGTGGAGATATCCTGGAACTTGTGCTCTAATCTCCTGGGTCGTTTGTTTTGTGACCTTTTTTCAATTAGCCTCCCATGTTTTAATGGCTTCGGTAATGGGTTGTGTGATGGCCTTGCAAGTTCCTTTGTTGTGATGTCCTGCATTGCAATCTTATGGGTTGTTTGTGTTTTGATCTCTTTCGGTGCCTTCAAAATTGATTTCATGTCCTGTGGCTTTAAGGTGTTGGAAGAGGGAGGAAGTATTTTCTTCTTTTTGTTCTTGTGTTCTGCGATGCAAGCATTTATTCTCCTGTTGGTTTGTCCAATGTATGTAGATGGGCAATTGTTGCATGGTATTTCATAAACTCCTTGGTTTTCTAGCTGGATCTTGTCTTTGGGGTTTCTTAGGATGTTGGCTATTTTTTGGTCAGTGCCGAAGGCTGTCCTGATATTGTGTTTGTGGAGAATTCTGCTGATTTTGTCTGTGGTGCCTTTGATGTAGGGGAGGAGTGTGATATCGTTGTCTTGTTCTGTGTCTTGGTTTTTGGGGGGCGTCACTCTTCGGATTAGGTTGGTAATTTTGTTTCTTTGGAATCTGTTGGAAATTAATACGTTAGTGTAGGTGTATAGTTCTGTTCTCAGGTGGTTCTGGAGACAAGGATTTTGGCTACGGAGTTGATCTGTGCAGGATGGTGATGGGATTGTGCGTTTAGGTAGTGGTTGGTGTGTGTTTTGTTCTGGTAGATGGTGTGTCCTAGGGAGCCATTGGGTTTTTTGTAAATTAGGATGTCTAGGAAGAGAAGTTTGTTGTTGGTTTCTGTTTCCATGGTGAATTGTATTTTGGGGTGTAGGTTGTTGAGATGTGTGAGGAAGTTGTCCAGTTTTTCTTTCCCATGTGGCCAAATTACAAAAGTGTCATTTACATATCTGAGCCAGAGTTTGGTTTTGTGTTTGGATTTGTTTAGAGCATTGGTTTCAAAATGTTCCATGTATAGGTTTCGATGTTTAAATGACCCAGAAAATCATAGCACAAGACTAAAGACACCACAGCAATAAAACTCACAAGGTCATCATACAACCCTACCCAAGCTGTTACAATACAGGAGGCTAATGGAAAATAGATCAAAACACAAACGACCAGAAGATTACAATAATGACCCAGAAGATTACAATACAGGACCAAAGATACCACAACAAAAGAACTCGCAAGGCCATCACACAGCCCATTATACCAACATTAACTCCATCAACTAATCAAGAGGCAGCAGTGCAGCCAACCAGCCCAGCACACCACGCCCTCCCACCAATATTTATAGAGAGACAGCAGCTCCGGTCACACACTTCTTGCACTGGCATGAAGTAGAAGGCACCAGCTAGAAGATGGCGAGTGGGACCTCGCCAAAACATTGCAAAGATATATATTTTGCGAAGCACAATTATGGATGGTAAGGGTGGGGCAGGAGGGAGGAGTAGAAATAGAATTGCTACTCAACACTGTCCATATATATAGCCAAGATATTTTAATGAAGTTTAGACTGGACAAATGTTCCATGTTCACCATCGAGGAAAAATAGTGAAAACTTAAGATGTCCTATTCTATGGAAACAAAATCACAAGACTGAATGAAGATGATCTATTAAATACCTGGACATTCTTACAACATCAAGTGACTGAAATGAAGAAAGAAATCAGAAGTGAATACATCAAGAAAGTGAAGATCTTAAATTCAGTGGAGAAAATATCATCATGGTAATTAATACCTGGACAATTCCAATCATTTCATACACAGCTGGAATAGTGGCCTGGACTCAAGCAGAACTGAAACCCTAGATAAGAAGACCAGAACAATAATGAGGATGCTATTCATCCTCATAGCAATATTGACAGACCCTACTTACCAAAGAAAATAAATGGACTTAAAATGTTGCAAGTGCATCTGCAGTTAAAGAAGAAAAAAGGGCATTGGAAGAATAGCTGAAGGACAGTGAAGAAGACGCAGTGAAACTAATATGCCAAAATGGTTACTGGAGAGACCAAACTGGCCAGAAGAAAGGCAAAATGAAGAACAGAAAGGGGGCAGAAGAAAACAAAGCATTATATAATCAGTATATTAAAAAAACATGGTAAACAGATCATGACAAGATCTGGTAATGGCCAAGAGCGGAAAAATTGAATATATGCAGTTGCTAGCCTTAAGAACAAATGCATACAAAGCCAGAATTGAGAAGACAGCAACAGATAGAAAGTGCCATCTCTGCAAAGAAGCTAAAGAAACAGTGGATAGTCTGGTTAGCTGCCGCAAAAGGATTGTACAGACTGATAACAAACAATGGCATGAAAAGGAGCAATGATGATGCATTGTAAGATCTTCAAGAAATTCCTTTTCACTGCAAGGAAGAACTGGTAGGGCCATAAAATAGAAAAAAATCATAGAAAACGAAGAAGCTAAATTGCTCTGGGACTTTAGAATTCATAACAAACTGGCATCTGGCATATAACAGCCCAGACTTAACAACTGTTGATAAGAAAACCAAAAATTCTGGATAGTGGATGTGGCACTATTGGAGACAGCAGAATATAACATAACATAACATAACATAACA
>JAEANM010022371.1:0-11620 GCA_017656035.1 Myanophis thanlyinensis
AACACAGGGTGCACTTTGCACAACAGTCTAGGGAGGCTAAGTTGCACAGTCACTGGGTTTATTATTTTCACGATTGGGAAAGGGTCCAGAAATTTCAGACCCAGTTTCTTGCTAGGTATCTTCAACTTCAGATACTTTGTTGATAAATACACTTTCTCCCCAACTCTGAAAGGAACAGGATCTGAGCGGTGTTTATCGGCTTGCTTTTTATAGGCTTTTGCAGATTTTTTCAAAACTGTTTTCGTTTTCACCCACCTCTCTTTCACAAAGTCCATCCATTCTTGCAAGGACATAGAAGAAGGGGGTGTCTGTGGCAATTCTGGTATGGGGACAAAATCTATCCCACTGTTTATTTGGAATGGCGTGAGACCGGTGCTACTATGGACAGCATTGTTATAAGCAACTTCAGCAAATGATAAAAGTTCTGACCAGTTGCTCTGCTCGTAATCAACGTAGCAATGTAAATATTGCTCCACCAGGGTGTTCGCTTTTTCTGCAGCGCCATTCATAGCTGGATGAAATCCGGAACTAAGCCCTTGCGCCGTTCCGATCGACTTCAAGAATTGCCTCCAGAACTTCACTGTAAGCTGAACTCCTCGGTCTGAGATTATTCGTTTTGGGGCTCCATGGAGGCGATAAACATCTTGGACTAATAATTTTGTAATTTCTTCACTGTAGGGAGCCTGGACCAAGCCACGAAATGGGCTTGTTGAGAAAACAAGTCGATGATGGTCCAAATGACTGTTTTGCCATCGCTCATTGGAAGGTCCACGATGCAATCCATGCCAATTTCATCCCATGGCCGTGAAGGTTTGGCAAAAGTCTGCAGGAGACCAGGGGTTTTTCCTGGCCTTCCCTTCATAGTGGCACAGATCACACAGCTTTTTACATAGTCCTCTACCTCTGGTTCGAGGCACGGCCACCAAAATTGTTTGTGCACCAAATGGAGAGTTTTCAGGAACCCAAAGTGGCCTGCGGATTTTGCATCGTGGCAGTGCTCTAAGACCTTAATGCGTAGACTCATTGAGACATAGATCTTGGTGCCTTTCCATGCTAGTCCATCACGGATTGTGAGGGAGTCCTTGTTGTCCAGAAACCAAGGATCCATAGCTAAGGCAGCGATGATGTCTCCAGTGAGTGGGTAACGGTCGCTGGGAGCATTGTTGGTGTGCTCGCACCCGAGTGGTCACTTGCGTGGCCGGCTGGGAGGGGGGCAACATCGGTTGAATCACCTCCTCTATCTGGCTATCGAACTGCGGCTTGCAGGAGAGCGTGTCTGATAAGACATTTCCCCCCCCGGGGATATATTTTAGTTCGAAGTCAAAGCTTTTGAAGTATTGGGCCCACCGCACTTGTTTAGGAGACAATTTTCTCAGATTTCTTAGTGCTTCCAGGTTTTTGTGATCAGTCCACACCTAGAAGGGGATTTTACTGCCTTCGAGGAAGTGTCTCCAAGATAGTAAAGCCCAACGAATGGCATAAGCTTCCTTTTCCCAAACCGGCCACCTCCGCTCAGTGTCGGTCAGTTTCTTGCTTACATATGCACATGGCCGCAACTGGCCTTTGGGGTCTTCTTGGAGGAGGACCGCTGTAACAGTGACATCGCTGGTGTCTGTTTGAATGACAAAAGGTCTTTCCGGGTCCAGATGTTGCAGAACGGGTTCCTTCGCAGAGAGTTGCTTCAGCATCTTGAAAGCTTTTTGTCATGTCATTGTCTA
This sequence comes from Myanophis thanlyinensis, assembly GCA_017656035.1. NCBI lineage: Eukaryota > Metazoa > Chordata > Lepidosauria > Squamata > Homalopsidae > Myanophis > Myanophis thanlyinensis. Next base: position 1,719 of record JAEANM010022371.1, read on the forward strand.
TTGAAGCTGCTGGCCGGGCCATGGTTTGGGGTTTCCCTCCCCTGTTTTCAACAGCTCGGTTAGTGGTAAGGCTACTTGGGCAAAAGCAGGGATAAATTGGCGGTAGAAGTTTGCGAACCCCAGAAATCTTTGTAACTGTTTGCGATTTCGCGGTGGCTGCCAGTCCAAAACCGTGGCAACTTTCTTTGGGTCCACCTCGATGCCCCTGCTAGAGATTCTATAGCCTAAATAGTCTATTGCCTTGCGGTGAAATTCGCATTTCAAAAGTTTTGCGTATAGTTTGGCCACAAGTAATTTTTAAGCACCTGATGCACCAGTTTCACATATACTTCAAGGGTCTCGCTGAAGATAAGAATGTCACCCAAGTAGACCAGGACCCCCTGATATAGGTGCTCATGCAAAACTTCATTTATTAGCTGCATAAAAACTGTGGGTGCCCCTTGCAGTCCAAATGGCATCACTTTGAATAGCGGAGAGTTAAATGCTGTTTTCCACTCGTCCCTCTCCCGGATTCGCATGCGATAGTAGGCTTCGTGCAAATCCAATTTTGTGAAAACTTTCCCTTTCGTTAAATGGTTTAACAAGTCTTTCATGAGGGGAAGGGGGTAGGTGTTTTGCACACTCACGGCATTGATTCCGCAGAGATCGACACATAATCTCAACGATCCATCTTTCTTTCCACTAAAGAGCATGGGGGCTGCTACTCGGGAGTTTGCCGGTTGGATGAACCCGCATGCCAAGTTCTCATCAATGTATTTTCTCAGTTTGGCCATCTCTCTAGGTGTCATGGAGTACATCTTGGGTTTGGGCAGGATGGCTCCAGGCACAAACTCTATTGCGCAGTCCGTGGGCCGGTGAGGAGGGAGTATATTGCACTCCTGCTTGCTAAACACTTCTGCTAGGTCCCGATATTCTGGCGGCACCCCCGCTAGGTTGGGGGCGGCTTCAAGGGTGGTCACTGCATTGTCCCCAGGTTCCAATGGACATAGCAGATATTGGAGATCGAGGAGGCCATTCACTGGTCGCGGATCGGGGCCTGGAGGTATTTTCAATTTCCAGAAGCCTTTTTCCCATGAAATGGTGGGGCCCCATTTATCCAGCCAGGAGAGTCCCAACATTAGGGGATCAGTCATTTTAGGGGCCACCACTAAGTGGATCATCTCCCAGTGGTCGCTCAACTCCAAGCAGAGGGTTCAGTCATCAAGGTGGCTGGTGTACCCCACATTAGGTGGCTGGTGTACCCCCCATACCCCTGTTAGCTTGTTCAAAATGTATTGGTCGAGGGAGGGGCTGGGTGCGAATGCCTAATTCCTTCACTATTGCTTGGCTCACCAGACATCTTGTGCAACCTGTATCTAGCAGGGCATCTAGGGTCTTATGCTTCCCTGAGCTGGGGATGGTTAGCTTGGCTTCAAGTAAGAAGGGAGGGACTTCCACACTCACCATTGGGTCGTCGGTCCCATTGTCATTGTTTGGCTCGGAGTTGTCCGGAGGGGTCAGCAGCTCTGCTTCTTCGGCCGGAGGTTCCAAGGCTTGTTTCAGGAACTTCCCCCTGTCTTTGGGCTTCCTTGCTGGAGCTTTTTTTTTTGGCTTTGTTGCAGCCCCTTGCTTTGCGAGTGGGACCATCGCTAGAGTGAGACATTCAGAGCCCTGGTGGCCCATCTGGCCACATCTGAAGCACATCACCTGTCATGCGCTGGCTCCAGGAGTCAGGGGGAGGTTGTGGCTGCTGGTCGCCGGGCTGGAGCTTTTCACGCTGGCTTCATCTTTGGGGCTTTCCAGTGAGGGTAGAGCTCGATGTGCATCGCCACAGTTAGGTGATACCAGTCGTGGATCCTCTCAGGAGCTCCTCGAATTCCGCACGCCTGATGGAGCTCTGGGTCCAGGCCCTCCTTGTAATAATGAATCAGTAGATGATCAGGACAGTCTCAGAGTTTTCCAGCCACCCTACGGATCTCCCAAATGTAGTCCTTTGGGTGTCTGCCCCTCTGTTTGATCTCCTTGATTTCAGCTTCGGCCTCTTCCTGTTGCGTGGTGTCCTCAAAACACTCACTCACTGCTTGCACGAAGTCATCGAAGTTGTCTAGTTCGGGGGCTTGTTGCTGGTTCATCTCAGCCACCCATTCCGCGGCTTCCTCCTCCTTCATCGCCCCGGTGATAGCAATCGTCATCTCCCGTTCAGTGGCATAACGATGGCCATAGTCGTCGAAATGCAAGCGGATGCAGTTCAGGAAATAGGCCAATTTTGTCAAGGTCCCTTCGAAAGTCGCTTTGAGGGGAGGTGGCCTCAGCGCCACCGGCAGCATTTGGGGTGCTGGCTGAGCTTGTGCAGGCCACGGGGCTTGTGACTGCAGCCAGGATGGGGGTGCCCAAGCCAGCTGCGCTGGGGTCCACTGACATTGGACCCATCCTTGCCCTGGGTAGAAAGCCCAGCCTGGCAGGATCTGCGCTGCAGGCAGGAGTTGAGGCCCCTGCCGAAGTCCTGCGAGTCCTGGTCCTGGGGTGGGCACAACCACCCACAATTGGGGCTTCCTGCACTGGCTGCTGCAGCTGGCGAGCCAGGCAAGGAACCCCCCTGGCCCTGACCTGGGCCAGTCCAGTGCTGTGCTGCTCTGATCGCTGCCTCCCCAACGACCCGTGCTGCGAAGAAGAATTTTGGAGGTTGAAGCACCCACTCACCAGATGGCATGGCCTGGTAATGGGATGCGCTCACCACACATACATGCTCCAATTGCTCCTGCAGGCTCCCCACGGAGATAGCTCAAGTGGAGGGTGAGATGAATCGGCTCGTCTCCACTGCCTCAAAGCTCCCTCTCTCCGTCCAGGCACCTGCCGGTTGGGGCAATGGGCAAATTCCAGACTCTGGGGCTGGTCGAGGTATTTCTCCTGAAGTGCTCGACCAAACCAATTGCCCTTTCAGTCAGGCTCCTTGTAGGATTTCAGGCTCTGTGCCTGAAGCCTCCACGATGGTGGTCAACATCATCTCCATCAGGCTGGCAGACTTGTCGAGGGCTGTCACCACTGCTCCCGTAGGTGAACCCGTGGCAGCGGTGGTTTTCTTTTCCATCTTCCTTGAGCTCTTTCGTAACCCGAGTCTATGGGAGAGCACTGGGGGTGACACCAGCCGGTGAGATCGGTGGATTTTTCTTCTTAGGCAGATTCAGGATAATGCTGTTTCTACCTCCCCCCTTTGCCCTCTCAGCAACCTTGCAACAGAAACGTGTAAATGTGTCAAGATCTACATGGCCTGAATTTTACTGTATAAAATGGCCTGCATAATATAAAATGGAACACCCCCCTATACATAAATGTCCTTTTGGATCTTGACACCCAAGTCTAAATGCACTGCTTTTTTAAATACCACTTTTTAAAATATGAAGCAAAGATGTCATTTTGCTCCACATTAAACGTGGAAGATCATACTGTAATTTGTCCTTCCACAAAGCTGTGATAATCAGTTTTAAACTTCAGAAGAAACAACCCAAAGTTTAAAAGCTAGATAATAAAATATTAAGTTTTGAAAATGTTTTACATCAGACACCTAATTTTCACAAGGGACAATGTAAAGTGAAAGAAAGACTGTGATGGGGCATTCAAAGATTCTTGTATAAAAAGGGGAGATGGAACAGCCATTTTTGAAGCCTAATATAGGCTCCCTTGTGAATCAAAGTAATGGAAAGGTAAAAGAATGAATAGCTTTATAATCCATAAATTGGGTTAACTCCTTTAAAAACAACAACACTACATTGTAATTAGATCCTTGGGATCTAGCTCATTGTAATTCAAGATTTACATATTTTATTGTTGTAACTTTCAGAACATGGTCCTATTAGTTTGGTGGTATCATCATCATCATCAATAATCATGCTATAAGGATTAGTTCTTGTTATGTCATTTATGAATTGTTTAATTTTAAATAATTACATGAAACTTCTTTGATAAAATCAGTATTGAATATTTTGTGCTGCCACCTACAGGTTTTCTGATCAGATGGTCAATTCAATTAAGGGGGTACATCTTCATCTTGACAGCCATTTCCACTCAATTCAGGAAGTCTATAGTAAACATAATATGGAAGGTCTTGTAATAATGCCTGAGTATGGTTTCTATAATTATGAAATTCAAGCAAAAAAGAGGGGGGGATTTGAAATCAAACAATTTCATTTCAAAAAGGTTTGGATTGAAATGATTCAAGTTTAGATTTGGTAAACTCTCTACAGTGCTAAATGCTAAAGAAAATGACATTTTCATAAAGTTTGCAAGTAGCCTACAGTTTTTGTATTCTTGTGAAAAGGATGTTAACAGCAATGGTCTTGCTTAACAGAATTTCCACGGTAAAGCTGGGGAAATTTCGTAATTTATGCAGAAGTGGAGGAGAACCTCTCTCCTCATCAGATTGGCAAGAGATAGCTGACTCATTCATAATCATATGGGCCAAAATAGCATGATCCAGTGAGCTTCTATCTTTATTCTGTGAAATAAAGTTCCTAGAGGGAAGAACCCAATTATTTTGTAGTGACTGCTGAGCATACAAAGTTGCCTACTATTTTTCTGTTTACTGCAACGGAATTAAATTGGAAGAAATCTCAATTTTGTATCTCAATTAGTTTACAGATCACAACTGCCATTGCATTTAAAGTCCTTCAGAAAGATATCAATAAGAATGAATTAACCCTCTTAGCACCCCAAGAAAACATTTCCTTTTATGCCAGAAGGGCCTGTAGGGGATCACTAGCAACTGATAGATACTTCAATCCGTTTCCCATCTCTGCAAACTGTCAGCTCCAGCTGTCTTTGACATTAGTGCTAGAGCTTGAGGGGCATGGGGCCTTGCCCTTGGACTCAGCAAAGGAGGCCTACCATTTTTACTGAATTCTGTTTTTAGTCTGTTATTTATTGTCCCTTTTGATCTCTTATTGATCCATTTTCCCCACTTGTTTGCTCGCAGGACACCCCAGGATCTACCTTTTTGTAATATATTTTGTTTATTATGTCCTTAGGAATAAAAGAAGGAACACAAACCATATCTATACACCTGCTATATTTAATTCGATTTCAATTCAATTTCAATTTCAAATTTATTGGTCACATACACAGTCATACTTGGTACGATATGCAGTGAAATGCTTATGCAACCACGGGTAAGTTAAGGAAGGAAGGGAGGGTGGGGGTTAGAAAAATAGTTAAGGGTAGTTGGGAAGGTGGGAGTTAGATGCAGTCATGGTTCTTGTTGCGGTCCTGAGTATGCTTGTGGTTCCTGGTTAAGTTAATACACTGAAAGAACTTCAGAGGGGTTAGGAAAAAAACCACAGCCCCTGCTCTCACATATCCCAGATGGTGGTAACATTAGCAACTGACTATATCAAAAGAAGACAAAACGTTATTTTGGAAATACAACTGCTATTTTATTTACAACTGCTTCCCTTTGACTTCTGCATAGCATTTCCTCCATTTCTACAAGAAATGAATACAAGTAAAGAATAGATGCTTGGATACAATTGGAGATAGTTAAACATTCAAGATGCTTCCATGTGGTCATATGTGCTTGCATTCCCCCCCCCCCCCAAAAAAAAATTGGCATATCAGATCTGCTGAAGGCATGGAATTCCAAAGAATTGCCAGGTGAACTTCTATTTCATCATGTAAAGTGAATATCTTTCATTTGCAGCCCCTGTCATCTGCTTGAAACTAAGTAGAAGCAGAAAGGAACAATATGGTCAGAATCCTGCAACTAACTTCAATATGAAATAGACAGCAGTTAAGTGCATGTAACCATATCAACAGGAAGCACTGAACTGCATATGAAAAAAGCTTTCCTTTGATCTTCATATCTCAGCACTATGCTATGGTCTACATCAGTGCGTGATATGATAAGAGCTACTCTGTTAGATTAGAAGAACCCTTCTTCAATGGGTCAGGGCTAGACCAGATGGGCTTCAGTGTTTGAGATCTATAATTTTGTTCTTAACATCTTGGAAGTAATGTTTCTTCCTGAGGCCACAATCTCAGGTATACTTATTGTTTAGACAAATGCTCATGAAATTCAGGAGACTTTCTTATTGGTAAATATGCCTTTGCACAGGATGGACACATATTGTATATGTGAAGTTCTGAACAGCTGGTCTTCAGGATCTGGTTTGGAAACCATTCTTTTTAAATAAAATTGTGTGCCAAAATATAATCATTTAGAGAGTAAACTATCCTCCCCTTCAGGCAAATAGGAAGACACAAAGTTGTTATCTCAAACTTAATTTTTCCCTCCAACTTTAGAGCTTTAGAAGACATATCAGCCCATTTCCTTTATTTCCTTCCATCTGTTTATGTGAAGAAAATAATAAAACCATAAAGTTTACACACTCGGTTTAATGAAACAAGATACAGAAGACTATCTCTGCTGTAGACAGAGTATGAGTTTTCTGTAGAGATAATTGGACATTCAACTCCATTTCTTTCCATCCAATACTGTCGGAAGATCCTGGTCAGCAACATATGGAGATCTACTGCAGTGAGCTTACTATTTGTTGTGTTTTTAATAGGACCATAGCTTTGCTCTGGGTCTCAATTTAAGCCATATTCAAAATTAGTTCTAGAACTGGACAACACTATATTTTATGCAGCTTAAAGTCTATCAATTATGTTTTTTTCTTTTTCTCAGCATTTCTCATATAAATACACACATTTATACGCTACCAAAAATGGTCCTGATATAGTTTTCTATATGATTGCACCATGATTTCTCATGTGCAGTCATACAGAAAATTATGTCAAGCTGCTTTTACAGATGTGCTACTTTCATTAGTAACACATGGTGTAAAAACAGACCTGGAGCAGTTATAAAATTGTATAAAGATTGTCTTTTTGATCACCTGAAAATAGGGATGTTTGAGATGTGTGATCTTTGTGAATTCTGATGTGAACTGATCTGATTTGTACCACCATGACAAATAAACCTTTTAGAAATGCATATTTTGTGATTAAAAATGATTTTAAAACTTAGTTTTAATTTTTCAGGGTTGCCTCCAGATTAATAGAAAGTCAGAATGGACCCTAAAATATTTATGAGATACGTTTTATACCACCTCTCATATGATATGTATGAAAGTGATGGGCCAAAAATAATCATTGGTCACTCCACAAAGAAGACCAATTCCTTGTAATGCTATATCTTAGTATGTAGAAAAACATAAGGTACATGTGAAGTGTTAGTACCACTTTCTAATGTCTTGATAAGACAATGCTTGTAATACTGCATCCAGTTTTGGTTGCTATGGTTTAAAAAAGATGTTGAGACTCTAGAAAGAGTGCAGAGAAGAAGCATCAAAGATGATTAGGGAACTGAAGGCTAAAACATATGAAGAACGGTTGCAGGAATGAAAAGAAGGATCAGGGGTGACATGATGGCAGTGTTTCAATATCATAAAGGGCTGCCACAAAGAAGAGGGGGTCAACTTTTTCTGCAAAGCACCTGAAGGCAGAACAAGAAACAATGGATGGAAACTAATTAAAGAGAGAAGCAATCAAGAATAAAGAGAAATTTCGTGACAGAACAATTAATCAGTGGAATAACTTGCCTCCAGAAGTTATGAATGCTCCAACTCTGGAACTTTTTAAGAAGAGACTGGATGTCAGGGAACTTCTCTTAATTTTAGGTTGGTTCTTTCCTTGATTATTAGAAATGTTCAGAAAAATGGAAAGCTGTTGCGCGCTTGAAAAGTAAAACTGAGGAACATTTCAAATACATCGATTCCCTCTTTGAAGAACTAGAATAGGATTGACAAATTATAGGATGGACTAATTTAGGTCTTTTCAGTGTTGTTGAGTTTATATTTTTACTTTTGTTTCCACATTCTTTTCTTCTAATTGCTACTAGAGCCAATTTAGTCTAGTGGTTAAGGTACAGGTTAGAAAAAAATGTTTATTTCTGTCACTAATTGAAAGAACAGGCCAGTGTAATACTTGAAGGTTATCGAAGGAAAAGCTGATTAAAAACCACACATGGAGATGTTTAAGATCAAGACAAAATAGAAAGAAACTGAAAGTTTTATTTTAGAGATTCAAGAATAAACCATGCCAACTAATTACAGGAAAGAGAAAATGTTGCAAAAAACACCTTTATAGTAAAAGGATAAAACAATTGACCATTCAATCAGTGGTTGCAGCAAAATTTCACAGAGACTCTATAAGCAGAGTCATGATTAAATTGCCAAATTATTCATAGGAAACTTTGCCAGATATTTGGATTTGAATGTAACAAGAGTAACCCCTACCATCAAGTTGAAAAAGGTTTGAAAAATGAGCAGATTACAATTCTGTGGGACTTCAAAATCCAAATGGCAAGGTATCTTCTGTATAGTGTTCCTGATATAGCAGTCATCGAGAAGAAGAAAGTCTGGTTCATTGTTTTTGCTATTCCACTCGATTGAGGAAAAACAATTGTAAAAAATGATGAAATACTGGGACCTGCAGATTGGTTGAATATTTAGGAAAAAGAAATCCATTGTTATTCCAATTATGATTGGTGTCCACAGACATAAAGAACTTCATCAAAACCTGGAAATATTGAATTTATCAGACCTGAGCACCCTAATTTTTACAAAGACCACCCTGTTTGGAACTATCTATATTCTCAGGCACTATGTTAATAATGCTTAGTTCCTGGGTTAGGATTTGAATTATTAATTTACATCATTCTTTGACTGTGAATCTAATTGTGGATATGTGGATATAATAATAATATGTGATGAAACCTTTAATACTATCAGACAACAATAACTGACCATCTGAGGTTTTTGGGAAGAACTCAATAAAAATGCCAAATCCAGTCTAAACATGTGGCCAATTGTGCAATGAACCATAAGTTTAATAAACTTATTAAAGTTTAATAAACTTATTAAACTTATATAGAGGTGAGAAGACAGAGATTTCAGAAAAAGATCTGACAGGTATGTCATAAATATTTTTCACCAACACTCCTTTATGGAAGTGTCTGAAATTATTTATTTATGCAATTACAATTTGAAATGTTAATAATTTTTGAATAAACATGAATGGCATTTAATGAAATTGTTGGGTCATATGTTAGCATAAAGCATATATGATTACTCAGATCATCTGCTTCTAAGTTTAATATTATTAATATTAAAAAACAGAAAATATACAGTCTACTAAATGTGTGAGCTTAATAAGGCAGAAAAAATAAATTCAGTGCAAAACTACAATAAAATAAAAAACAGAAAGAGAAAACTAATAGTAAACAGTTCAAGGCATTGTTTCAAAAAATCCCACAGGTTTTAAAGTAAAAGTATTGTGATTTTGACTAGATTTCTCAGGACCTTAGGCACTTTCATAATATCTCCATGTGGTAACTTCTGCCAGAAGATATTAGGAAACTTTCTCATAAAAATAAAAGAAAAAACAGGAAAGAATTGCAAAATTATTAAGAAAAGTTATGTGAAACAAACTAGCTTGATTGAGGCTGCTTAATTAAACTGAGTTGCAAAAAGATGGCAGCCAAGAAATACAGAAAACTAATTCTTTGCTGTCATATAGTGGTCATCTGAACTTTTACAACCCAGATCTGTTAGAAGAGAATATTCATAGCTTAGGGTTGAACTGTGGTATCTTTGGTACTCTCAGGGCTTGGTGGTTTTCTTGAAGACATTTCATTACCAAACCAGGTAACATCATCAGTGCAACCCAGACCTGTTATGTTAGAGTGCTTGTCCAAAACAAACCTCCAAGTGCTTTGATTTTGTTTAATTTATTAAAAACTGTTAACTAAATACCTTATACCAGGGGTCTGCAACCTTTAAGACATAAAGAGCAACTTGGACCCGTTTCCGAAGGGAAAAAAAAACCTGGGAGCCGCAAAACCATCTCCCACCCAAAACGACACAACACTT
>JAEANM010022372.1:0-11620 GCA_017656035.1 Myanophis thanlyinensis
TTTACTTACTTACTTACTTACTTACTTACTTACTTACTTACTTACTTACTTACTTACTTACTTACTTACTTACTTGCTGCTTGGTCTTAAAAGTGGCTGCTTTGGAAAGAATTTGGTCTGAAAGTGCCTTCAGCCATCAACCTTCTTCCATTGAGCCAGGAGGCAGAAATTGTGTTTTATTTATCCTCAGTGGAATAGGAACAGAATAATCAGGAGCCCTGCTTTATTGCAATCTCTGGTCACATGGAGCTGCCGCCTCCCATTTAAGTGAACTCAAGCAGACAATCTTTTCAGGCCTTCGGTGCTGACATCAGATAGTCTAGGGATGAGCAGGTGCAAAGAGGGAGTCAGGGAAGGCCTTGCATGCATACATTCACCCACCCACTCCCATCCTTTCACTCTTTCCCCAAGCAAGCTAATTACCTGCTTTGGGAGGGGGGGGGCTAATTCTTGCTCTCAGAAGAAAAAAGGCTTGTATCACCAGCCCAATGCAAATGGGGGAAATGGCAAATAAAGAATTCAGAGATTTTTTTTTCCAAATGAAATGCACAACAAAATCAAGAGGGCATCCTTCAGAAACAGGAGATCCACTGAAATGGAAGATTCTCTTTCAACTAGTGTATATTGATACAAACATTAACAAACTTCTAAATAGACTTTTTCTATCCTGCTGGAAAATACATGATTATTTGAAAAGTAGATTATTTGAAAATTAAAAAATTGAACTCCTTTTTGCGTTACTGAGTTTGGCTGTTTCCTTGCGGTGATTTCATTGCTCAACTAGGTAACATCATCAGTCTTAGCAGTTCAATCGTGAATGACATACATTCGCTTTTATCAGAATTAAAAGAGGAGGGAATAAATGTTATAAGGAACTTACTGAAAAGGATATTCTGGAGCTTAATTTTATTCTCTAGTAAAAGAAAAGGAGGCGAGAAAAAACAGTGGTAAAATATCTCGGTGATCAGCTACCCACCTTCTAGTCCAAATAGTTTCTTTGCATTGCAATAACCATGTACCTCTTTTGAAACATACTATTTCTTTCAAGGTCAAATAAGTTAAAAGTGTCATAATTACTGTAATATGATAACGGTTGTGATGGCTTGAAGGCTGCAAATAACAAAATAACAGAGTCGGACAGCACCTCGGAGGGCCAATCCCCTGCTCAAGCAAGACACCCTATACAGTTCCAAACAAATGGTTGTTCAATCTCTTCCTTAAAACCTGCAGTGTTGGAGCGCTCACAACTTCTGGAGACAAGTTCTTCCACTGATTAATTGTTTAATCAGGAAATGTCTCCTTAGTTCTAGGTTGGTTTTCTCCTTGATTAGTTTCCATTTGTTGCTTCTTGTCCTGTTTTCAGGTGCTTTGGAGAATCAATGGGCCTTCTCTTCCTTGTGGCAGCCTCTCAAATATTGCAACACTGTTATCATGTCACCCCAGTCCTTCTTTTCACTAGACTAGTTATGCCCAATTCCAGCAAACGTTCTTCATAAGTTTTAGCTTCCAGTCCCCTAATCATCTTTGTTGCTGTTCTCTGCATTCTTTCTAGAGTCTCAACATCTTTTTTATATTGTGGTGACCAAAACAGGATGCAATATTCCCAGCATGACCTTACTATAAAGCATTATAAAGTGGTATTAACACTTCACGTGATTTTGATTACATCGCTCTCTGTTAATGCAGCCTAGAACTGTGCTGGCCTTTTTGGCAGCTGCAGTACACTGCTAACTCATATTTAAGTGATTGTCCACTAGGACTCCAAGATCCCTTTCACAGTTACTACTATTGAGTCAGGCATCACTTATGTGCAGCTCCTCGAGTGCTGCATGTGCAACAGCACCGTCTGTGCATGCAGCTATTGCACGTGCAATGCATGCATGCTGTGCATAGGCACTCACACACACATGAGCAATCATGTGTGCATGTGCAGGAGAGCTCTGAAGACCAGCTGGATTTTCTGCTGCAATTGCGCGCATGCACAGTGGAGGCCTGAAGACCAGCTGGGTTTCCGCAATTGCGTATGCATGCATGCGTATTTGCATGTGCATGCTCAGCTAGAGGTAAGTTGGCTGACAGGTTGTGTGCCCAGGAAGATGGTTCTGTGTGCCACTTGTGGCACCCCCGTGCCATAGGTTCGCTATCACAGACCTATACTATACCTGTACATTTAGTTTTTTTGCCTAAATGTAGAATCTTACTTTTTTCACTGTTGACTTTCATTTTGTTATAAAATGACCAATGTTCAAGTCTGTCAAGATCTTTCTGTATCTTGAGCCTCTCTTTTGCAGTCTTGGCTATTCCTGCCAGCTTAGTGTTGTCTGAAAATTTAATGAATTCTCTTTCTATTCCTTCATATAAATCATTGATGAAGATATTGAAGAAATCTAACTTAGGAAAATTAATTTTGTCTATAAACAGAAAACTCTTCATCTTTCCAGTGAAAGACAGTGAAGACAAGTGGGGAGAACCCACTGTAAGAAAATCTTTAATGAAAGAATGAAATTTTAAATAACAAAAACAATATCCTCAACTTATGACCGCAACTGAGTGCAAAATTCCTGCTGCCAAGTGAGACAGTTAAGTGAGTTTTGCTCCCATTTTATGACCTTTCTTGCCACGGTTGTTAAGTGAATCACTGAATTGTAAAGTTAGTAACACAGTTGTTAAGTGAATCTGGCTTCCCCATTGACTTTGCTTGTCAGAAGGTCACAAAAAATGATCCCATAACCCTGGGACACTGCAAACATAGTAAATATGAACTATTTGCCAAGCATCTGAATGTTGATCTCATGACTATGGGGATGCTGTGATGGTTATAGGGGTGGAAAGTGACCATCACTCCCTTTTTTTCAATGACACTGCAACTTTGAATAATCACTAAATGAATGGCTATAGGTCAAGGACTACCTGTAGTAAAATGAAAGACGTTGGAAACAAGGAGACCATGTTGAAAGGACAGAGTGCATTGCTATTGAGAGGGGAAGGGATAACCATAAAAAATAAGGCTGCCAAGGCTAGTTGTAGGAGCTTGTAGGACATGCAATTGCATTAAGGTCCTGAAGCACAGAGATGGATTGCTGATGGCCAGGAGTGAGTGATATGAGAACACAAAAATGAATTAGTCTCCTTGCTTCAGGTGCGCCATCCCAAAAACAGCTTTGTGTTCACCTGCCGCCAATGGGATTTTTTTGGGGGGGGCAGGTAGATTCACCCTTCATTTAACACAGCTCCAACTAATAGATGGAGCCAACGGGGTTTCTAAGCAGGCCAGTCCATCCGGAGGTAAACCTAGTTTCATATTAATTCACAGCTAATGAGGTCTTTCACCAAAGCAAGTTTTTTGGTCTATATCCCACCTTCATTATTTTTACAAACAAACTCAAGATGGTGAATGTATCCACCTTGCCTTCCTCCTCCCATTTTCACCTCAACAACAATCCTGTTGAGGGAGTTGGACTGAGGGAGAATGACTGGCCCAAAGTTACCCAGCTGGCTTTCATGACTAAGGGTGGGATTACAACTCACAGTCTCCCATTTTCTAGCCTGGTGCCTTAACCACTAGACCAAACTGGCTCTGAGGATGAAAGCATGCTGTTCTTTTCTCACACACCATTTTGCCAATGCAAAGGACTGCTGCCTTTAAAGCAGGGTGCCTCTCTCTTTCCCTTTTTCTCTCCCATCTCACTGGAAGCTTCCACTGGAAATGTTAAATTAGTCAGGATATGGGTGGGATCTTCAAACCTGGTTCCCCAGATTCTTTAATCTGGCCGTGACCTCCATTGTGAGGCTAGCTTTTCTGAACTTCCATTAAATACTGTCCTTTACAAAGGGGATTTTACCTCATGCAACGATAAACCCAAGTGCCAGGCAGCTGGTGAAAATGATTGGTTCTTTCAACAGAGGAATAGAGTCGACATTCTGCTCCATTGATCCTATAGAGGTTGATAACCAAAATGAAAAGGGTCTAGAGGAATACTTATTTTAATGGAATGTTAAATTAATTTAAAAGACTTTCTTTAATCAGCTTACTTAGATTGTTGACACAGGAACCAAAAGCAAGAAGGAGTTTGTCCTGACAGAAACATCCCTCTCTGCTATACCAAACACATTTTTTGTGCGGTATTTCAGTTAAGAGCAACCTGATTCCAGGACAGTTATTTCTAATTCAGATCAGTGTAAACAAGAAAATAATCTAGCCTGTTAGTAACCTTTTCATGTTTCTATTTAATTCTCCTCGTTTGTTTGTTCCTGGCCTGCATAGATATTTTATGCAACAGTGCACATGTGTGCTACTTGAGTCTTTGTTCTTTTTAAATATATTCTTATAACTCAGTAAAAAGGCACTTACAGTTTTCCAATAGAAAAAAAATATATAAAAGAAATCTGTTATGTTTGTGCTTTTCATTTAACATTGGTTGGGACATCTGCCAAGCTAATACAGGCACTTCTCTGCACCCTGAAAAACCCAATTAGGGACCGTTGTGAGTTTGATTATCAGTCAGAAACATGCATACAGAATTATTCTTCAGAGACCTACTGAGAGCAATGATAAAGCAGCAGACAGCTGAATTATAGAGTCTGTCAGTAACCGCGCTACAGTTTTACATTTGCTTCATAAAGGATGACTAACGAAATCTCTAAGATGTAATTTGGTACCCACTGGTACTGTACTTCATTATGCCAGATATTGTTCTGACTCTACTGAAGAGGCTGGTGAGTGTTTTATGACATTATATTGTGTACAAATATAAACTGCCAGGTTAAAAGTTTAAACCTACATTGCCTGTGCAGATTGAATGCAACGTTCACCCAAATTCGTGGTATTATTTTTATTATTATTAATACTGCTTATATATCGCATACCCAAGTGATTGAAGTTCTTTGATCTCTCAGAACCTGAAGATAAGAAAAGGATTCCATAGAGAATTGTATGGAAAACAAGGAAGAGGAGGAGAAAGGAGGTAGGTTTGCATTTAAAAAAAAAATCAATATAAACATCCCACTTTCTCTTGGGTTTTTTCCTTTATATATATAGCTTATGAGCTACCCTATATGGTGAGGAACATAATGACAGAAGCATTAACAAATATAAAATAAAGTAAAATCAACACACCACAGTTAAAACAGAATAAACATGCAGAATAAACAGTACAGACAGAATATTCAATAACAGATCAAGGCAACATATACTCAAGAGTTATTGAGCAAGTTACTGTGGATATTAAAAGTAGTTTTAAAAATACAACTGTGCAGTAAAATAAATATAAACAAGAGACTTCAATAGTCGGCAGTATGCCCACAAGACTGAATGAATCAATTGCTCAAAATATAGATACGGAAACAACAAAATCGACTGTGGCAAGCCTAAGGGAATTCTGCAAATGGAAGATACCATTATGTTGAATACCATTATGTACCATTATTATGTTGAAATGTTGGGTTTTCTAGTGATCCACCATTGAATCTCATTGTTTACTTGGAAAAGGATTTATGATCATGATCTTAGGACACGTGTCGAAAATTATGGGGATATCGGCCACTCTGATTGTGCCTGTTGGGTATAATCAATTGACGTTAAGTTATCCTAGAAAATTTGATCAGCAAGGAAGTATCCGGTGCCTTCCTGAGATGAATCTCAGCTCCACATGAAGAAAGAAAAATACGAGGAGTGAATCCTATGGCAGCAGAATAGGAAGCAGCTGTTCCTGCTTAGATATATTGAGTACTGGTCAAGGATTACTCTGTGATGCACTTGATATGCTTTTGCAAATAATGAATTACGGTAGTCTTCATTTAGCAACTACCTCGTTTAGTAGCCATTCGCAGCAATGATGAAAAAGTAATTTGGTGACCAATCCTCACCATTTCAATCTTTGCAGGTTATAACAAGAAAGCTGAAGTAAGATCATTTGCATACTTGACATTTCCCTTAGTGACCACTTTGTGGTCCCAATTATTGGTCCCAATTTTGATGCAAAATGAGGACTGCTTATATTTTTGTTGTTGTTGTTGTTGTTAACTCTCCTGGCACTAGAAGCTGCTTTTATTATAACCGAAATTCTAATTTGTATTAAGTCCTGCTCATTTAGAGGAAACAGATAAACGTTTGAAGATTAACTCTACCACATTTTTAATTTTGACATTACTTCAGTTTTATGCAATGATATTTAATATTCTTAATGCACCTGGCCAGCTTTCGGTTAAAGGGGAAGGGAAGGTCATATTCCATGACATGTTTGATGGCAATTGTCAACTGGAAGAAATAATAAGTCACTTCAAAGGTTTTACAAATAAATGGCAGAAGGGGTAGGTATTACATTATAAATATGACTTTATGGGATCTTATGCTTTACTGGGTCAAAGAATAGCTGCTGTGTATTTTCTATTTCTTATTTCATTGAGATGCTGCATTTTGAACTGATTCTGAGGATTCCTTAAGCATCTATCAGAGGCCTAACTAGTATACAAGAATAATTGTGTAAATATCATTAACCGATACTTTTAAATAATACAAATGGCACCTATGGAAGAAGCAAACTCAAGACCATGATGAAGGTGACTTCAAATATTTTTCTCTTCATCTAATTTAGTGAAAATATTGCCTTTTAAAAATAGGTGTATTTCAAGGGAAGCTGAAATGTTGTTTTGACAGATCTACAAGTAGACAAAGAGTTAACTTTCCTTCCCATATTCAAACATCCCCGTGGCTGCTATTTATGTAACAACCACAACAACGGTGTGCATATTAATTGCAATCATCTCTGATTTGGCTGTTAATAATGCTTTATTTTGAAAGTGGTTTACTCCCAGGTAGCATGGGATTTCTGATTACATTTTCATGGAACTAGAACTAAGTGGAAGCGGCATTCCCATAGCTAAATAAAATGAGAGAAAGAGACTAGCGCAATGGTGGAGAACCTTTTACTTACCGAGAGCTGAAAAGTACACGCTTTGCGCATGTCATCCGCACTTGCATGCAGGTCCTCCACATGCGCTGCATGTGCAACCACACCATCTGCGCATGTATGCAGCTTCTGCACATGCAATGCATGTGTGCTATGCACAGGCACTCACACACACATGAGCAATTGCATGTGTATGCGCAGGAGAGCTCCAAAGGCCAGCTGGATTTCCTGCTGCAATCATGCGCATGCACAGCAGAGGCCCAAAGACAAGCTGGGTTTCTGCAATCGCAAATGCGTGCATGCACAATCACATGTGCATGCTCAGCTGGAGATAAGTTGGCCAACAGTTTGTGTGCCCAACAAGATGCTCTGCGTGCCATCTGTGGCACCCGTACCATAGGTTCGCCATCACGGGACTAGGGTAATAAAAATTGTGTTTGCCTAGTAGCAATAAATTATATATTCAGCATTCTAGAGACTGAGGGCAACAACTAAGAAGATCTGCTTCCTGGTAGCTTCTGCCCACTTCTCCTCCTGGGAGTGAAAACTAGAGCCGACCCTTAAAGGTGACTTCTGGATATCTACGTAAGAACATTTGTGAAAATAGATATTTGGCTTCAAAGTGTGAAGGCCTTTGTAAGTTACAAACACCTTGAATCAGCACTTTGGACCTCTGCCCTGCTGTCCAAGGGGAGGGAGCACAAATCTAGAGTGTGTCTTGCCACATGTTTGGGGAAAGTGTCACTGATAAATGTTGTAATCTTGAATATTGAATATTGAAATCTTGCAACCATCATTTTGGGATCTAGACTCTAGACCAAAAGGCTCAGAACTTCCTTTGTCAATTCAAGGCAGGGAGGTTTGCATTCAGTGCGCCCACATTGCCAGTACCATATATAAGCATCTACAAGTACTTAAAATCAGTGCTTGATTTTAGGATGTATGGAGAGAGAAAGGATTCCTATTGACCACCGTCTTCTGGCTCCCCACTGGTGTGGCACAAAGGAGCAGGAGCTGCAGCTGGGCCAGACAGTACTATCTCTGAGCCTTCTTACCTTGATCTCAGCTCTGCAACACAAATAGGCACAAATGATAAAAAGGGGAATTCTTGTAATTCCCCAGCCAAGCATTTTATATCAACCGGCCAGAAAGTGGCCCATAAGGATCCCACAGCTTGTCTTTACAAGGGGCTAACTCAAAGAAGAGAGTTTTCTTCTCCTTCTCTGAGCACCTAACCCTTCTCTCTAACTAACATTACAAGGAAACTATCTCAAGCACATGAATCGGATTAGAGCTAGAGAAGAAATTTGCCTTATTCCATCCCCCTCCAAATGGCAATCTTCTTTGAGACTGGGACATGCTGAGACATTGGCCATAGTAATATTAATCTATGCCTGCTGAGCTATGCACACATTTTCTTTACTCTTTTGCATCGGAGTTATTTTTAAGTTTTGGAGTGCACCATGTGCTTCTCTCTCTCCAACCTACAAATAATGGAACGGTATAAGTAATATTTATTAAAAATAATCACTTCCAGGGAGACTATACACAGATATGTGCATAACTATGTGTCTAAATATTTTTATGCCCAATTGCCAAGCTCCATATTTCAAGATAATGTAGGCTTTCAAAACGTTTCTTTTTAAATTCAGAGAACTGTCCACTCAGTAAAACCATCTGTCGTTTCCTCCTCTTTTCTAATCAGAAACATACATGTTTCAAAGCACTAAGAACTTATTCTGAGCATAAGGAAAATCCCTGACTCACTCATCCATAAATAACAGCAAGCATTCATAAGAGTTGTGATGTAAAGTCAAAGACACTGGAAGGTAAATCTTAAAAACTTCATTGCCAATGAAGACACAATGATGTAATATGCAGAACCGGCCCCACAACATACAGTTTGAGACAGTTATGATTGCTCTCTAGTTACAGCATGTATGTTTTAACATGTACTTAATAGTATGTAAAAATCTGGAGGAAGGGGGGATAGCTTTATGCCTCCAGGGCAGAACATGCTCCTGGTTTGATAAAGTGTCCCAGCCTGGGCCTCCTTTTTTCCTTAGGGCATTCAAACTAGGAGATGTGGCAATAGCAATTGGCAATAACAGAGACACTGCATGGGAGATGCCATTTTGATTCCTTGGAAAGTCCTTGATAACAATACATCAGGTGCAAGGTGGGAGTTCATATTAAAATCCTTATTCCCAAATCTGTTTTTAAAAGGAATGGGGGAAGAGGATTAGCATCTGCTTAGACTGTTATGGGAGGGCACCAGCAGTCTTATGATTCTAGGATCTGACACTCTGCCATAACAACGTGTAGGCACCACTTTGCAAATGTGTGTGTGGGGGGGGGAATCTCTTCTTGCTAATGGAAGAAGACCTAACCAGAACAGTGGTACCTCCAGTGGTACCTCCAGGCCATTTTCTGAAGGTCATAAAAAAATGGCAGTAAAGAGCTTTGAGTTTTCAGTGTTACTCTGCAAAATAGCCTGATTTGCCCTATTTTAAGGTCACTTTTACCTGAGAATTCTTGCCATTTTAAAAATAACTACAAATTTTTATGTTCTTACAAGGCCAGGGATGTTTGAGACCTGATTCACATCTGCTTATAACTACTGCAAAGATTGTTTTTTTTTTTTAAGATACAGTGGTTCTGTTTCATCCATTGGAAGGAACACCTGGCTCATACTTCTTACTCCTGAGCTTTGTGTCTTGTAAAAAAATTTTTTAGCCTGACAGCTTTACAGTCCCAATTCAGCCGTTAGCTGGGGTGAACTTGAGTTTTGAATGTTTCCTCCTTCTCTCCAGCACCAAGAAGCCTCACTATAGAAATGCCAGACAGTCTAGGTTTATCTCTCCTCCTTCCCTCTCCCTTTTGTTTGAATATAAGATTTTTTGGGAGGGGTTGTTGTTGAAGGACCATTAGTAGCTTTAATGTTGGCAAAAACATGTTCCTTGTTCTCAGTGTTTCAGGTTAGCAGCTGAAGACAGTCACAGATTCAAATTCATTTTTTTATTGGTCACATACACAGTCATACATGGTACGATATGCAGTGAAATGCTTATGCAACCGCAAGTAAGTTAGGCAAATGGGAGGGTAGAGTAGGAGATAAGTTGGGAGGTGGGAAGGGGGGAGTGAGGTAGAATCATGGTTTTGTTATAGTTCTGAGTGTTCTTGTGGTTTCTGGTTTAGTGTTTGTATTGCCTGTGGAAAGAAGCTTTTCCTCATTCTTTCTGTGTTTGTCTTTAGAGAGCGAAAGTGCTTTCCTGATCGCATCATGGTAAACAATCTATTGTTGGGGTGCCTGGGGTCCTCCGCAATCTTCTTAGCTTTGGTCTGGCAGCATTTGTTGTAGAGTGCAGCTGTGGAAGTTTGGTATGGATGATGCGCTCAGCTGAGCGTACTTCAAAGTGTTTCTGAGAGTCATAATATTCAGAATGGAATTCAGACATCCAAGAAACTTGGAGTTGCCCTGAATCCTGTCACACATCTTCCTGAATCAGGATGAAGGAACTTGTTTTAGATATCGGAAAAGGAATGAGAGAGAAATGTTGTTATTTAAATAGTGGTAGCAATGTTCTTGAAATGTTGGCACCAGCAAGGGTTGCCTACCATCTATTTTAGACTACTAGCCCCATTATTATCATCTGATAAAAATGCAAGTAGAAAATCCAACAGGTATGATAGGTATGAAGAAGGTTGAACCAACATATTACCCAGTTAGATAAAACCATATTGATTACAAACCGGTAGCAGTAGAAATAAAAGAGTCGATACCTTGTAATGACAAACAACCTTGGAATATTAGCCGCCAAGATCAAAAATAAAACAGAAGCGTGGGAGGAAGCTGAGAATGAGGTTCTACATGTTAAGAGGTTGTGCTTAAGTAGATGGGACAATGCTGGAACATCTTCTTCTCCTTCCGCTCTGCATGCCTATTCTTTGAACTCTAGAAGGAAATTTAATCACCTTGCTTAGCGTGGAAATTTGGTGCCAAATTGTGGTCGTAAGTCAAAGACTACCTGTATACGTTTGCCAAGTCTGTTCAGGTTTGTATAAATCTGGCAGTCGATCAACATTTGCCCTTCCTGGAAAACAGAGGAAGCACAGAAACCTCTCTTCCAGTTAAGGTGTTCTTGATGGTGCCTTGTCTTGCTCTCTGAATTACTTACCCAATGTACATTTCTTCCCCTCTGATTGTGTCTCACCATGATGGCGTACTCTCATGGACTTCCAAGCCCTCCCCCTCCATACACAGTCATGCAACCTCAGCACTGCCTGGCTTCCCCCCATCATAAAAGCAGCTCCCCTCCTGAAAGGCAAGACATGATAAGCACATACATGATAAGCACAACATGAAACAGTGTTTTCTCCTTAGGAGGTAGAATGCCAAATCACAATGCACCATTGTTTTAAGGATCGGCTAACCATG
This sequence comes from Myanophis thanlyinensis, assembly GCA_017656035.1. Lineage (NCBI taxonomy): Eukaryota > Metazoa > Chordata > Lepidosauria > Squamata > Homalopsidae > Myanophis > Myanophis thanlyinensis. The sequence continues at coordinate 11,347 of JAEANM010022372.1, forward strand.
TCACGTGGTCCATGGTGGAGGTTGAACTCATCACACGATTAGGACGTCAGAACTCCACTTGGAAACAGGCATGAGCCTGACTTGGAAACAGATTGCCTAGATGCTGTCGAGAGCTACCATCTAAAATTGAGCTTAGAGTAGGGAGTGCAGAGAGCAACAATAACAAAAAAAGATTTCAGCCTGCTTCTGTTACCTCTAACAAATGACCCTAAGTTGAAAACCAATTCTGCACGAGAGAGGGGGGGGAGGGAGGGAGGGAGAATGGAGAGAGAGA
>JAEANM010022373.1:0-11620 GCA_017656035.1 Myanophis thanlyinensis
CCGTTGATGACCGGGGTTTGGTATTTCCTTTCCTGTTTTGTACTGAAGTCCACTACCAATTCTTTTGTTTTGCTGACGTTAAGAAGGAGAATATAATGATTGGATTCAGAAGATGCAGTTTCAGATGTTCAATAAAATGATAGTGTTTTCTGATTCCCCATTACAGAGTCATATTCTTTCAGAACAGCCTAAAGGATAGTTGTAGTTTTTTTCAGAATGCTGCAGAAAAGGCATACACACAAGGACAATCATGTTTCATCCCTCTCTCCTCTACATTCTGATCTGGCATTGATGCCGGATAGACACCAGCGATGAGCTTTTATCTGCTTTGGCTAATTAAAAATTTGCTCCCATTCTTGAAAGACAGACATTAGTATGTCAGTGATGCGTGTGCTGCTTTTCACAAGCTTGGATACTGCATTACATTCTCCTTCAGGCAACCCCTAGATGGAAATTGCAACTGGCCCAGAATGTGGGCAGCAACATGAGTTATAAATAATGTTATGCCAAATTTAATACACACCATTTTAAAGGCTACATAAAATTCCTTATGAGTATTAAAGTTCAGGTTTCATAAATGACACAAAATATGGTTTGTCATTTTTGCCAGGGGAGATTTGCATTAAAGAGGCTTTGCCAATGGGAAAAATATGATTGGAAGCAAGTAGCCTTATTTCATAGCTTTCAGCTTGAACTTGAAATATAAAGGAAAAATTTCTGAATTTTCAGAAGCACCAGTGCAAATATGCCTAAGAATGATTTATAATGAGTGAGTTGGACATAGTAAAGTGAAACAGAAGGTGAAGAAATTGTAGATCAAAGATGACTTATAGGTAGTGAAATAGCAAAATATGAACTGTACTTTTAGACACATTGCCTTTTTTAAAAAATGATACTTGATAAACTTTACTCTCAAAAACACAAATAAGGTCAGAAATGTATCAGCATTCAATATTTGAAACTAAATCACTATTCTCAAAATAATAGTCTGAGGAGAGAATTAGGAGATATATACATTAAGATATATTGTGAAGTCGTATTCATTCCATGAATTAATGTCATAATTCATAAATTATCTTATCATGTCTTATACTTCCTAGTTACGTGAAAGTGAGCAACTTTCAAGACTAATAGCCATTTATAGCCAGCCTTCCACAAATGTGGCCAATTCCCTTTAAATCTGTTCAAATAAATGGCTGTTATGATGAAGGAAACATAACCGTGGTGTATAAAGAAAACCTTTTTTATTCTTGTTCTTGAATTTATTCTTCTTGAATATTTTTATATTGAATTTGCACTTTTAGATGGTTTCTTTTTATACTGTCAATCTCTGTACTGTCTTATGAATAAAGTTCTGATTTTACAATTACAGTTGTTCAAAACAACCAAAAGCAGTCTAATTTTGTCTCTTTTTTTCAACAAACATTTATAAATAGATATTTTTATTAATTAAATAGAATCTAACTTAAATGTAAGCTGCAATTTTATTATATTCCTTCTTTTCTTCACTAGTTTTGGATATGGCAAGGCATGTCCCCCTCTATAGAGCTCTTTTGGAACTTCTCCGAGCTATTGCTTCATGCACATCTATGGTACCATTGTTGCTTCCCCTGACTGGAGAAAATGGAGAAGAGGAAGAAGAACAATTAGAATCCCAAGCTTCGGTTGGAACTCTGTTAGCTAAAATGAAGACATGTGTGGATACTTACACTAATCGATTGAGGTATTTCTTGAGATTTAGATTTAGATTTTAGATTTAGATTTTATTTGATTTATATACCGCCCCCTCTCCCTAGGGACTCAGGGCGGTGAACAGCAGAATAAAAAACACAAATACATAAACAACAATTTAAAACCAGTTTAAAATAATTAGATGAAAAGCTATCTATTAAAAATATCATGAAATTTAAAATTTGATTAAAAATATTAAACAATTAAAAATTAAAAATATTTAACTATTTAAAATAATTTAGTTAAAATTCAATTAAAATTGGATTAAATTTAAATTAAATTAGATTAGATTAGATTGATTGATTTTGAGAAATAGCATAATATAACTACTCCCCAAACAAATGTGGGGGGGGGGCGTCCATTTATTTCCATGACTTACAAGAGAAAATTTTTAAATAAGAACAACTTTGGTTTGTTCTTATTTAAAAACAAATTTGGCCCATCAAATTTGGTTTTAATGACTTCTGCTACAATAGCTCTTATTTCCCATTAGAGTAGAATCTGAAAAGAACGTTCCCACATGTAATAAATCCTAAGCAGTTGAGACTTTTCTCCTTCCAACCATCACTTCTGATTAAAAGTAGGAATTGCTCATAAAAAAAAACTTTCCAGTTTTAAAAGATCTCTCCACCTAAGAAATGGATTGTACCAAGAATACAGGGGATCAATGCAGTGAGCTAGAAGGAAACATTTTTGGCAGTGTTCCAAAACATGAATTTCCCCTCACTATTTGAGTCATGGTAATTTGCTATGTATGGAAAACAAAGTTAATGTTATGTACAGCGCAAAATATAATCCAACTAAATATATAGTAAAGGGCAGAGAATACATTTATCCAATATTAGCATATAGCATATGACAAACACCAAAAAAGAGACATCAGTAAACAAAACTGAACATTTGAGAAGTTCCCTGCAAAACTCCAGGAAATTTCTTTTTGTAACCAACAGATGTTAGAAATTTTGGATACATTTAAACAATAGTATTTAATAAATTGAGATGACTACACCAACATTCAGAGTTGATCTGAATTCCAAAACAAGTGTATTGATAGAAGTCAAGAGAAAATTATGAAACCAAATTTAATGTTTTAAATAATAGGACTGTGCAGCACTTCGTAGAAAAGATAACCATAACTGTCTACATCTTAAGCAAATCCATCTTATTCTGATCTAAGAGCTCACATGTCCTGGGATCACACTGAATATTAAGTATTATCTTCATAGTTGGTGCTTCAGTTGTATTACAATATTTATCAACCACACCTAATTTTTAGTTTGTTTTAAAGCGTAAAGGAATTGTAAAAAAAAGACCCCCCTGTCTAGATTTTTTTTAAAACTAAATTGATTCTAGACCAATTAAAACCTGGTGTAAATAGGAATCCTGTGGTGAGTTTTGAACAGTATACTTCTGCAATGGTTGGATTTAAATTATGTTCAAAGTTTTCAGCATTATGAACTTGTCTTTTCAAATATTTATGGATGTATTTAAAAAAGAATGAAATTGTTGATTCTTACATGCCCAAACAATTTCTTACTAATATAGGTGTACTGAATATTGAATATGCATATAGAAAATAAAAATTTCAACTGAAATTTACTTAATGTTTGATAACTGAAAATTATACCTTAATTATTAAATTTTGGCAAAAAGATTGAGACCCAAATAAACCAAGAATCATATTGGTACATCCCTAACCTCTTTTTCTTTCATAATGAAACTCACAGAGACAGTAGGATACTTGTGATATGTTCTCATTGTTCTTCAGAAATAAATAGGTAATTAATGAGTCAAACCTTTCTAAAGAGCATCTTAAATAAGTTCTTGAGGAACCCCAACATTAACGGAAAAAAAATGAAAAAGTATCTTTAATAAGAGAAAGAAATAAAATAAATTCCCCAAATATACAGTAGAAAAAAATGAAAAAGTAATCAACATCTTTCTCACTGAGAATAGAACATAATACAAGCAGAAAACACTGGAAAAATATAATGAAAAATTATTATAGAAATAATTTGAGTGGAATATATTAAAAAATTAAAAGTATTGCATTGATTCCACATAATTTGAAAATAATGAATATAATGGAGAAAAATATTACTGTCAACAAAAGGACGAATAGATATATAGGCTATCATAGAAAAGCAGCTTATATTAAGTTTTAGAATGAAAAGTGTTTAAAAATCTGGGTCAAAAGAAAAAATGTCTTTAAAAAATTTAGTAAGAAGAGCAGACAGAATATAATACAAATAAAAAAGCAAATGATGATCAGACAATAAAAATAGAAATTAATAATATTAAAAGGGAACAAGTTTGCCTGTCCCATGAACTCAGAACAAAATTTAAATGCTCATATTTACACTAATATTCCATGCACATGTTTCGGAAGTTAGCTTATTCAGCATACTAATTATTCTAGCTTTTGAAATAGATTTTATACACTTAGTTTGCTAGGATTTAAAGGAAAGAAAATTTATATATACTGGTATACATGTGTACACACACATACACATGAAATTTGCATTTGTTGGGGCTATGCAAAATTTTAGAAAGAGGTACTTTGCAAAAATTTTAGCATTCTATATTTAAATCTTTTAACAACATTGCTCTTTAGATGCTTAAGTGACTGCTTTGAAATCTGTTCTCAGTTGTCTCTGGTGTACATAGGTAAACAAACCATTTTGTTTCATTAGAAGTTCTAGCAGAAATGTGCAATGCATACACATATGGAAAACCAGGGACAGTTTTCTTGTAGCCTCATAAACCTTGCAAAATATGTAGCTTTATTACTTCAATGTTGTTTTGATAGAGATGTCCTGTCTATCAGTTTCAAGAAGAATGTGGTTCAAATTCTACATATTAAAAATTATTTTTATTATATGATTTCCACATGTTAAAGGCACATACCTGGTTAATCTTTCAAGGCATTATATTGAAGGCATGTTTTGTAAATACTTTCACTTCTGTCAAAGTTTTTCTTTTTTAAATCATGTCCAATTTTGACCTATTCTGTAGATCAAAAAAAGACAAGTCAAAAACTGGAGTAAAGTCAGAGACTTCAGATCAAGAACCAGAGGGGCTGACTCTTTTGGTGCCAGATATCCAAAGGACTGCTGAAATTGTTTATGCTGCAACAACAAGTTTGCGTCAAGCTAATCAAGGTAAATGAGCATGAATTTTTGCATTCCATCTTTTAGTAGCATACAGGTTCTCAACAAGACTGTAGTAGCAGTAAGCTCAGAAATGGAAAACCTTAAAAGAAACTATGGACATGTAGATAAAAAATAACATGCAATCATTTTAAAATGTTAAAAAATAGATCAAATGTAATGGATATAACTAGTGTATAAATATATCTGGGCAAGAACTTCTTCATTCTTCCTAAGACACAGAAAAATGAAAGATTATCCTAAGTTTGATTGCATTCATATCTCAGGTGCGAAAGATGAAGGTCACACATGAAGTTCCAGTTAAACTGATTTATTGCCAGTGCACAGGATTCTAGTCAACTAACCATTAGCATTTTTTTGCTGCTAGATGAGAGTTAAGGGAATTCAAGAAAGGTTGGAATTAAAAAAAATCTGTTTGGTGTCCATTTGTAGCAGTGTAGAGACTCTAGGCTAGGGGTGTTAAACTGGCGGTCCACAGCCTGGATGCATCATGTGCAGGCCACACCCACCCCAGCTCCATGAAAGGAAAAACCATTACAATACGTGACTTGAGGGCAATGTGACACCACAAGTTTGACACATGTACTCTAGGCTGATACCTTTTGACTCCACCCCCCAGGCATACTTCTTCCTTCCATCTGGACTACTTTGCTAGAGACTGTAGACTAAGAAGATTATGCTATTAAGACAAAACTACTGAAGCTTTTATTCATTGTGCTTTTGCTTCTCTTTAGAAATTCCTATGACAGAGATAGAATAGGACCAAGCACAAAACTGGATCCAAAGAAATGCCATTACATTTGACTTTAGGGCCATCAGCATAGTGTCTCCACAATTAGGATGAGCCTGTTCTTTGATTATGCAAAATGAATTTTGCAGTAAAGAAATGCTGTAGATAAATTCAATAGTAATTTATTAAATGTTTTTTGTTTTGTTGTAACCATTACAATAGAGAGAAAATTGGCTGAATCCTCTAAAAAAGCTGCAATGAAACCCAAGCCATTGTCAGTTTTAAGATCTCTTGAAGAAAAATATGTAGCTGTAATGAAAAAACTCCAGTTTGGTAAGTAAATAATATATATTATAGCATTAAAAAATCCCAGACCTCTTTGTGGCTTTTGTTGCTTTGAAGTTTAATTTTCAAACACATTTTAATGGAATATCTATATGAAAGATTGACAAAAGTGATATTTTGATTACTCCTTTGTAGTCCTCTCAGAATGTTTAATGATTGAAACAATACAAGAAGATGTAATCACCCACACCTCGTATCTCCAAAGATGCATATTAAGTTAAAATTTGCCAGAATTTTTTTTGACAAAATTCTAGCTATAATTACCTGAAGTTTAGTACACGTTTAGTTCTTGTAATGGAGTAAGAGAAAACCAGGATCGCTAGCAAAACTTTCAAGGGAAATGCAACTTTGACAAATAAATTTGAAATAAGCAAGAAAAGTAACATTATGCTAATATATTTTGGGAAGCATTTCAAAGAATAAATATTAGTGAAGCAGAAATAATATAATAGTTTGAAGAAGACTATTGCTATTTTATGCTTTTTACATTATTTATGTTTTTGATCACTGATTTTGTTTTACTTTATTTCTATTTTTTTATTGTTAGCCGCCCAGAATCAAGTATCGGTATATACGATGGGCAGCCATACAAAGTGTGTATATGTGTATGAAAGAGAGAGAGAGATGGCAAATAGTGGTGTTGGGCACTTGTTTCATTCTACTTTGGAGGGAAAAGGGAGAATATGTTAAGGAAAAACTAGCACAGTTTAATACTTACAAGAGAGGAATATATATTTATTTCCTACTTGTGAGCACCAATAGGCATCAGGTTGGCCACTGTGAGAAAAGTACTGGACTAAGGACTGTCTTGCTCTAAACCAGGAGAGCTATCCTTCTTCTTAAACTTAACGTGATAATTTACTCACCTTCTCCAGTTATTGTTATCATATCATTACTGTTGTATTCTGGAAGAATACATAGGTAGAATAGCTTCAGCATTTTAAGTTACACAGTATGTAGAGGTAGTGTAGATATGAACTGGGGGGATTTGGACACATTTTAATGTTTTAGAACTGTTTTGTGAAAATATTTTTATTTACTATTCGTTTTTATTAAATTTAATTATTTTATCCAGTTACAATACATTTTTGCTCTCTTAATTAAAAATGTAATGCTTTTTATTTTTAGACACTTTTGAGATGGTTTCTGAAGACGATGATGGGAAACTTGTGTTTAAAGTAAATTACCACTACATGTCTCAGGTGAAAAATGCCACTGATGCAAACAGTGCTGCTAGAGCCCGACGTCTTGCTCAAGAAGCTGTAACGCTTTCTACATCACTGCCACTTTCTTCATCATCCAGTGTTTTTGTCCGCTGTGATGAGGAGAGACTAGATATCATGAAGGTAAAGCCAGATTTATATCTATTGTGCTAGTTAAGTAATATTGGTACATATTTTGTGGAATTTATTGAACCTGGGAAGAGGCAAGGGGCAATTTAGGCCACTGCTTCTATACATCTCTTTCTCACCTGATATAAGTTGATACTTCAGTTAGTTCACTTTTCAACTCTAGTGTTCAAGTTCTTATGTAAACAGGTTTGCCAGAAGCTGTCTCCTAAATTTGTTTTAGTTTTATGAATGGAAAGATGACAGAAGAGCAAAAAAGAAACAGGAGAGACAAGTCATTGAAATAAAAAAAAACTAGTGAGAAGTTAAAACTCTAGGGAGTATAATTAGCTGCAGGTAAAAGAGGCTTTGCCCATCTATTTGGGAGAAAGAAGCCATTCAGAAGTAAGAGTAAAGGTAAATTTACCCAAAAACTATTGTTTGAAAAAGTAAATTAGCTAATTAACCAGTTGTAATTTTGGTGGCAAATTGTATTGTGATCTGGTTTACTTTGATTCTTAAGTATAACTGAATTTAACTTTTTCAAAAGGTTTTGATAACTGGCCCAGCAGACACACCTTATGCAAATGGCTGTTTTGAATTTGATGTGTATTTTCCACAAGACTATCCTAATTCACCTCCACTTGTCAACCTGGAAACAACTGGAGGACACAGCGTGAGATTCAATCCAAACCTATACAATGATGGCAAGGTAAATGGTTGGTCAAACTCATTGCGGACCAGTGTGATGAAAGCAAATCTTCTGGTCATCCTTAGTGAAGTCTGCATGTACATTTTTAATTTAGTAGGATAAAAATATACTAAAATCACATTTGCTTTCTGTAAAATAAAATGCCGTTGCGTGGCAGGGCCCCATAAAATACTATTAAGATTATATGTATATTTATATATTGAGATTCATCAGTAAGTAGAAACCAGTCTATGTATATTGACTGTATTTCTGAATTCGGTATATAACATTAGAGTTTATTTTCAGTAAAAGACTATGATACCAGTTATCCCTTGAGGACAGAGGAAGACATTTTACTGTTTCTTAAATTACACAGCATTCATCAGCTTTGGATAGCAGAGAAGCTTTTGGTAGCATTTATGAAACCTATAGGATTGGAGTCCTAAATGGTTCAAAATCTTTACTTTCAGGTTTGTTTAAGTATACTCAATACCTGGCATGGAAGACCAGAAGAGAAGTGGAATCCCCAGACATCAAGCTTTTTACAAGTATGTAACTTTTTCTTCATTCGTGCATATCAATCATGATGTCCATACCGGTACAAACCCTACAACATTTGCATCTAATGTCAGAAATCAAGTACATCACCGCATAAATATTTTCATTTTTCCATCATTGCATCTAACCCCAGATGCCTTGAAATCAAGCTGTTAAGCAGAGTGCTTGTGTTAAGGTGGTTAAATATAAGTGTTCTATTACGAAATACATGTTACTCATGTCCACCATAAACATATTCAGTCACAGTTTGCAGTAAGTCATCAAACATACCATATGGAAGAGCCTGTGGATGAACAAGAAAACATTTATTGATTGTAGCACAAAATATTTAGTCATTTAATTATTTTATGTTAAGAAACAAAATGGAAATGGATCTATATTGACAAGAAAAAAGTGGAAAAAACACAAGCAAAGTGCTCCTCCCACGAACAGTATCAACTGTTTTAAAAACATTTTTAAAGACACACTAGCACGTTTTAAGGTGTTATGATAGCATATAAGCACATAAACTGAACAGAGTATTGTTTTGTTAACATGAATCAATCCCTGCAAAGGGACAATATTAATGGAAAGTTTTGGTTATTTTTATGTTTTCATTCATTCTAATGTTGGCTGATATAAAACATTTCTTTTTCTTTCTACAGGTACTGGTCTCTGTGCAGTCGCTCATTTTAGTTGCAGAGCCCTATTTCAATGAACCAGGCTATGAAAGATCTAGAGGAACTCCAAGTGGTACCCAGAGTTCCAGAGAATATGATGGAAATATACGGCAAGCAACAGTTAAATGGGCAATGCTTGAACAAATCAGAAATCCCTCCCCGTGTTTTAAAGAGGTTTGTGATTGTGGTTTTCTAGACGATCTAACTGTTGTAAATCTAATGGTTTTCTATTGTATCATAATGTAACCTAGGATTTGACCTTAGGAGATGACCTAAAATACGTTTTTATCGTGGAGATAAGCTATATAAATTAAGAAGCCATCATTCTATTTCTCCTGCATTGTTTAACTATATGCCTTTGCTAAGCCTGCCAGGGATTAGGGGTACTTGTTGTTCCTCAAGAAGTAGTATTAATTCACTCAGCAGGGTGGGGAACAGGCCTAAGACCTAGGGAACCAAAAGAACAAGTAGATCCAAAACCTGCAAGGACCCATTGGGGCAGGATGGAGTGGGGCGGAGGGGCTGTTGCAGTGTCTCTGGAATGTTTCAGGCAGGTTTGTAAGTCCCTTTGCTCAGCACCATCATAATTTGGAATGGTTTTCACATTGAGAATTACCTGTACATTGATGTGTAAATTTACTAAAACTCTATTTCTCATAGTAAAACACACCTCTTCCATTTTCACTACAAGAATAATTGTTCACAAAGAAAAGTACTAAAATAGTTCTGCAAATTTATGTTACATAAAATGAAACCTCATTTTAATATACTAATTGTGGAGGTGCTAATTATTCATAAATAATTGATTAATTATTTGATTAATCAATTAAATAATTAAATTATTTTAAGGTAGATGTGGAATCCTTGGCTTGCAGATATTAATATATATAGCGTATTCTTTTGATGGATGGCAAGTAGACATATGTATTTGTTTATGTAGTATATTCTTTGGATGGATTCAGTTTTGTTTGCTTATATGTATTACACATTTTTATTTTTTATATTGTTGCTTGTTTTTATATTGTGAGCTACTGAGAGTCATTTTGCAGTCAGGCAATGTCTAAATCTAAATAAATAAATTATATCATTGCCAGCAATTTATATCATTTCCGAAATGACCTTATTTGTACAATTGAGAAACATGTACATTTGAAAAATTGAACTAAAGATGTAATATTTCTTCCTGCAAATTTAACATTATTAAAAAAAAACATATTATGGAAAACATCTTTAAATTAAGAACATTGTTTTTTAATTTTATTTGATTGTTCAGTGTCCCATATCAAATTATGCATATAAGTTTAAAGGACATCCTGAAGAAAGAATACATTCAAAGAAAGCAATAGGAATATCTTGTTTTTTGAGATTAGGTAATCAATTATGTTTTTCCTAAACAAATAATTAAATCCTATTCACTTCCTTGAAGTTTCCTCTGCACTATACTTTCTTCGTGGGGCGTAGCATTCCTAAAGCATTTGCAATTGTAGAAGTTGGCAGTAGAAATTGAATTATTGATTTATAATTAAAGCAATGGGGAGCTTGAACATTGCACAGAAAAGGGCTTTGATACCTAAAATATAATGAAAACAAGACAGACCACTAACTTCCACTTTTTAAGCCATGAAAGGTTTAAGACAATTCTAATGAAATACATAGTTGGCTCCTGTTCTCCTCTTATTATCTGTACATTACTTTACTTACTGCCAAACTTGGAAGTGACCTTGCAAGCTTCCATTTAGAGCCAAAATAAATCATGCATAGCCCTGGCCTTGTTTAAGATTATATATGTGTCTCTCTCTCATCGTCCCATCAGTCATATTACCCCATTATTGTAATACATTAGTGCTTAATTAACTCCTTGTGGATTTTGTTTCTGAAATAGTATATAGAGTAGACACTATTGCCAAGAGTTGGTTTGTTTTTTGTTTTTTTGGTTTTTTTTGGGGGGGGGGGGCTTTCTAAACTATGCATACAGTTAATAGATATTATATGTACCTTTTCCTTTTATGTACACTGAGAGCCTATGCACCAAAGACAAATTCCTTGTATGTCCAATCAAAAATTGGCCAATAAAAATTCTATTTCTAGATCTATTGGCATATTTTTACTGCAAGATCCTAATAGCTTTTGGTCTCTTGGAATGAAATTTGTCCAATAGTAGCATTAAATTAATCTAATAGAAACATAAATAGATCAATGCATAAAATGCCCGCATTCCTTCAATCGTATTTAAAAGCTTCAGAATTGTACCACAAAACTACGTTCCCATTTTCTTAGCAAATTTTATTATTTTTTTGTAATCTTAACCGATCATAAATAATATTCAGAGAGGTTATTTTTAAACCATGAATGACTTCAACTGTACTTAAAGCCAGTAGGAGTTATATTTGGGTTTCTTTCTTTCTTTT
>JAEANM010022374.1:0-11619 GCA_017656035.1 Myanophis thanlyinensis
TACATACATACATGCAGGTCTAGGTCTTTTCGGGTCTTTTCCCGTGTAAGTTTCAGAGTCTTTTTGCAACGTTTCGGAAGGATATATATATATATAAATGTATCTCAGGGAAACTATACCTGTAATTTGGAACTGTGTGAACAAAAACTTTTACTACCTAGATGCGGCATTATAAAACTCAACAGTTGCTCAATTATAAAATCTTTTTTTTTATTTCTAAAGGTGACAATGAAAATGTGAAAGAGGTCATCCAAGAAGATTTACCTATTTCTAATTTCCTGCTACAGTTGCCAAACCACAGCTTTAGTGCATTCTAAATGTCATATTTACTCTACATGTTTTTAAGAAACTGTCTTCATTTCATTGATAACAATGTACATTTCTATTGTGAAGTTATATTCTGAATGATATGTAAAAAACATCTAATATAAGGCAGTGATAACTTTGGTAAAGTATTGACTTCTCTTTCATCTTAAACTTACGGAGTTTTTAAAAGAAACCATAAGCTTTGTTTTGCCAATTTACCTGATTTCATTTTACTGAAATGTCTCAGCTTCCAAGCTAATATATTTTGTGGGGTTTATTGCACAAATGCATTACCTCTCTAATAAAAAAAAGTCTAAGTAAATAATACAAACCAGTGTAATACATTTATGTTTATGGAACTGAAGTGAACATCATTTATTCTCTCTGAAGCAAAAACAAATGTTCTAGTTTTTAGTTTGCACATTTTTGCTGCTCCTGTTCATTGCATCATTACACAGCAGCTCACAAAAGCCTAACTGCAACATAATGTCAAGTCAGTAATCTAGAGAGGTTTTTTTTCTCAAAACGCACACATTTAAACTGTTCAATAAGCTGACAATTGCAGACATTTTTGGCAGCTGTAAATATCTTTCAACAATATTACTGGTGGACCACAAAAACCTCAATTTTACTCATTTATTTTCTGTACAGAACAGGTATACAACATATACACCCAATACTTTAGTAGTATTAAGTGATTAAAAAGCCATAATGTAACCAACACTAAACATTTTTACATTCCAATGATTTCAGCCCAAGAATGTCAGAAAATGATCTTTAAATCATGCACCAACAATGTCCTAAAAAGCATTTTCTTCCCCTTCTCCTACTATATTACCATCTGAAATGATAGGGTTTAGGTTTATGGTTTGATGTTAGTCCCATCATGGCAACAAAAGTTAGTCTTCCTTCCAATGAGCTCCTCTTTTCTCTGCTACAAGTCGGACAAAGTCAGCGTGGCTGGCATACAGGTTAAGTTTTTCACTAATATCCACCCATTTCACTTTCCCAGCATCGTCTCCTGCTTCCAGGTGTAAGTTCTTCATGGCTTCACCTATGAATATAAAGAGAGAGATTATGGAATTCATCTGATTTCTTGCCTCTTTCTATTATACAAAAGGGGCTGGCATTTCATTTCCTTCTCCTTCCAATCTGTGCCAGCTTCTACCAAAAAGCATGGAACCAAAATACTATGGTTGCTGGATTTTCTTTTATGACTGAAATCATAACAGAGCAGGGGTGGGAATGCTGGCTCAGGAATTCTGGGAGTTGAAGTCCACAAGTCATAAAGGGGCTATGGTTCCCTACCTCTATCTTAGAGCTAGTGGGAATTTTTTAACGATGGTCTGCCTGTCAATTATCCTCCAAAATCAGACTCAGTAGGAAGAGCCATAGTCCTGGTAGTAGAACATATATGCTTCGCAACAAGCATTCAATCTCTGACATCCTAACTTGGATTAAGATCCCATCTAAAATACAGGATCGTCACTACTTACAGCTATTTGTTTAGTGGCCATTTGAAGTTACCACATCATTGCAAGTTACAATAGCATTACAGTAGGACTGTTTTTTCATGTTTGCGACCGTTGCAAGGTCCCCATGGCTGTGTGATCAAAATCAGTTGGCAACTGGCATGCATTTATGATGGATGGCAGTGCCCTGGGATCATGGGATCCCCTTTTTGCAACCTCCTGACAAGCAAAGCCAATGGGAAAGCCAGACTCATTTAACAACCGTATTGCTAACTTAAAAACTTGTAGTTAAGTGAGTAACAACTGTAGGTCATAAAATGGGGCGAAAGTCCAGAATGGGACAACTCGTTCTGGCCAATTCATTGCAGGACAATTCAGCGATTCCATTTAATTACTCAAAATAATTAAAGTGTTTTAATTTTCATCATTCACATTATATTATCCCTCTCCTCTGGCACCCTTTCTTTAATGATTCAATTCCTACCATTTCTTCGATATTTGTGTAAATCTTGCCCCGTGGCAAGTTTTGCCATGGCGAGTTGTCCTAGCCCCACAAAAGACACTGCCTCGCTTAGCAATGGAAATTTTGGAATCAACTGTGGTTATAAGTCAAGGACTACCTGTATCCATATGGCCAATGCAGATCTAGATGGAAGAAAGTTTTAACTTGAAGCAGAACTAGGCTGAGAATTCTTGTGTCTCAATCTAATATAAAACATGGCATCAAAAGCCTGTTTCCTGAGCTGTCTACCATTAATAGAAAAATAGAACTAAGTCAGTAGAAAGATATTGTGTGATATTATACTCAACACTGCTGAATTAGGATCGAAGTTTTTATTGTATAGGCTTCGCTTCTCACCGGATTTATCATGATAGTTCACTGCTTCTGTTTCCATCCAAGCATTATCAGTATTGCGAGGATCATCTACATATCCCTTATAAACCTAAAAAAAAAAAAGGCAAAATACAGGACCTTTAGGATGATGTGTAACATTTTATTTACTGCTGTATTTATTAATCAGATTTATATCTGTCAGTGTATTCATAACTGGAATAGGACTTAGCAACAAGGTCAGCCAAAGGAGACTGGGAGAGTCTGGAGCCTGGGCGCGGCTTAGCTCTGCAGTTCTGAGTCTGTGCTGAGCTGAGCTCTGAAACTGAAACAAGTCTGTGCATGCTGCTGCTCCGAACTGAAAATTGAATCTCCTCTCTGCCTGTGTTTTGCTTGTGTTTGCTACCATGTTGGGAAAAAACCTGTTTTTTGGTATTGTATACTTCATATTATATACAAAGAGAAGTTATTGAATCCTGCTAAATCAGTTAGTTGGGTGTGCTTCTGAATGTGATTGTTGCTGCAAACTCTAACACTATCCCACCACCCACATAATCTCAGCAACGCACAAATAGGAATGACAGTATAATCATCTCTAATGAGAGAAAAAGTACGATACAGACAGCAGCATCTGGCATCAACCCCCAAATACCTTCCAAAAAAGCCCAGTTGTCAGCTGTTTCCAGAAGGTGGCTAAGTTTGGAGCCAAATGAACTCCCTTGTGGGAGGTTATTCCACAGTGCCTATTAAAGCAAGATGTGGCTTCCAAGGTTTGCTGATCTAGTCTCCTGCAAATGGATAACAGCCAGCTTCTTCCTGTACATCAAAATAGCTGGGCTTGGGCGGACTCCAACGAAGTGCAGAGAGCCTGGCACCAAGTCGTAATGGCTTCATACGTTAAATCACCAAATGACCCCATGCCCAAACCTTCAAGTTAGATGTTAAATAACTGGGGTGGGTGGGAAACTGAAACCATGCCAGGTTCTATCTTTCCTATAATATCACTGACTGGAATAAAGCCATTGTAAAACGAGGCCAACAATTTCAAGCCAATTTAACTTCAGAAACCTATTGTGCTGAGTGAGCTAAATGTTGCCATTTTACCTGCTATTCAGGGTTTATAAATGGAGAAATTAATTATGTTCCAATTGACCGTATTTTTCGGTATATAAGACGCACCTAAGCATAAGACACACCTAGAACTAGAAGAGGAAAACAACAACAAAAAAAGTTTTTGGCCACTGCGTGCCCCATTTTTAGGCCTTTTCTTGGCCTGTTTTTGGCCCATTTTCAGGGTTTTTTTAAAAGGGGGGCAGAAAGAAGCCTCAAAAATGAGCCAAAAAAAGCCTCAAAAATAGGCCAAAAATACCTCAAAAATGGGCCCCAAAAGCCTCAAAACAGGCCCGAAGGCCTCAAAACAGGCTAAAATGCCTCAAAAATGGGCTGAAAAAAGCCTCAAAAGCAGGCCAGAATAGCCTCAAAAAGGGGCTGAAAAAAAAAGCTGAAAAAGCTCAAGAGTGGGCCAGAAAAGCCTCAAAAACGGGCCAAAAAAAGGCTGAAAAAAGGCCCAAAAGTGTGAAGGCCAGAAAAATGGCCGATGGGTGGGTGGGGATTCAGCAACATTCACTGTATAAGACACACAGACATTTTCATCCACTTTTTTGGGGTGGTGAGTGCATCTTATACACCGAAAAGTACAGTACTTGAAAAGTCTTGGCAATCTTTCCATTTAAAATTTAAAGAGCTTAAAAACCACAAGAAAGATCACTTACCACAAAGTGATCCTGACTGAAGAGTCTATTCAGTTGTTTCTCCATCTCTTCTCTCTCAGCCTTAGTTTTCTGCAAAGAGTTCAAGGCCTCTTCACTAAATTCTCGCTTTAGAGCAGCAGATAATCTCTCCCCTGGGTCTACCATTCCCTAAAGGAAGAATATAATCTGTTATATAATGTTCAGGCATGTAATCAATAATAGCCATTGGGAAGAGATGGATGGGATGATACTGTACATATTGTAAGATCAGCACAATGATAAAAACTCTCATATACTGAATACTAATGTGATAGGTGGGTAATTAGTATCACTTGCACAAGGTTGACATAACACACACATTGTGTCATTTTGAAGATTTTGTGGCTTCTCTTGGATGCCTATGTTCAGAAAATACTTTGATTGGTTATATATTTTCCCTTGCAGCACCATTGATGGTTTTGTAGAAGAGGGTGATTTATTTATTTGTTATTTATAACAAATTTATAATTAAAGGCTGATTATTATTCTGTGAACAGAATGAAAGGAGAAGTGGTTTGTTTGCTTTGAGAAATTGCACATCTCTTTTCCAAATTGAGATTTTACAGGGAAGCTTATAGTGTTTTTGACAAATGTCATTGAAACCATTAGAACAGTGGGAGGAACAATGTAGTGCCTGCAACCTTGTTCATAAATTATTACCGCCAAGAGGGCTGTCTTTTTGCAAACAATTTTGCAAACTGACTTTCACATGCTTAGCTAATAAATAAACTGGAACACATGCAAACATATACAGTACACACATATTTCAGATATGCAGATTTTTTTTTCTGAAAACAATTATCTCACTGTTTTTCTTCTCACCCCAGGAATGGCCCATTCTCCACAGTCCTTCCTTTTGATCGCAATAAACTGTAAGATGTTTTTACCAGATACTGGATGAGCTGTTTCATTGCCACTGCCATCTCTTTTCCATCTGAAAGTTGCACCAAGATGATCATTAAGCCCTCAAAATTCAAGAAGAAATGCAGCCTGTTACAACTGACAGACAGCACATAGGTCCAGGGAGCACATGTTGGCAGTCTTCCACCCACCACAAGATCAAATTCAATGCCTAAAGTTGCAGCTAGAGCATGTATATAAAGGAAGAGTTGGAGGGTTCAGAGGAGAATGAATATATGGTTCAAAGTTCATTCCCTTAATGTTAAAGCATGACTAGGAATTAGCATGTGTACAAATCCAGAACTCTAGATTGGAACTGGCAGAAAACCTAAACCAGCTATGATGTCAATGAAGACTCAATCATCATACCAAAGGTATCTAAAGGTTGATTCGTGGCAACTGGACCAAACTTTGTTAATCTGAGACATTTTGTTGCTCATTAGAACAACTTCATCAGTCAGAGCAAAATTAGTTAGGCAAAGAGTCAGAAAGTTGCTGGAAAGTTGCCACACCAACCCTCAAGGGTCTCTCCTCAAAATTAAAGGTTCGACCTTTAAACCAGCCATATGAAATTTCACCACAAAATAGAGTTATAGTTTCAATTAAAAAACAAACAAACTTATTTTAAGGTAGAACTAAAAGCCCATGTTGGCAAAGGAATCCTGATTTTTTTTTTTTTTACAGATAGAATATTTGTAGCTCAGGTTTGAACAGATGCTCTGTGAGTGTGGTTGTTAAATTTTTTTTTTTTTTTTGCAGACAATTCATTACCAAACTAGGTAACATCATTGGTGCTAGTAAGGGAGTAGGGTTTGCTCTCATTTTATTTACTAGTAAATAGTAAATACTTGCCCTGTCAGTGTTGGTGGGTCCTGTAGTTTTACATGCTCCTTCTAAGACTGCAAAGAATTATAGATGATTAACGTCATCTGTGTTATAATTGAGGTCTTTCTGTAGAATATTGTACACTTCAGTAAATAGTGAGTGGCTGGACACGTGGACTACTCATTCAGACTCAAGTGCCTCTTTCATTCTGGGATTTCGTTTGAGTAGTGTGGCTTGTAGTTTGGTTTTCCTTTTTTCCAGCACAGTTCTGGGAGTAGTCTTGATGGTGGTTTCTATGTGCTCTTGTCTGTTCTAGTTGTCCTTTGAGGTTTGGCACAGTGTGCTGATATTTGTTTAATCCAGTGAAATGTGTATGCAACCGCTCGTGACTGTAGGTAGTAGGGCAAGAGAATAGTATAGACAGGGAGGGAGAATAAGTTAGGGAGTGGTTGAGAGAGGAGGTTGTTTTTCTGGCACCAGCTTTCCAGTTCTTAATCTCATTTAGATAGGCTGTCTTGTTGTTATCAGAGATCAGGCCTACCACAAAGGTGTCATCAGCAAATGATGGTGGTGGAGTCTGTAGTGGCTGTGCAGTTGTACGTGTATAGGGAGTATAGTAAGGGGCTCAGAACACAGCCCTGGGGGGCTCCGGTGTTGAGGGTGAGGATGAGACATGCCCACCCATACTTACAATCTGTGGGCTCCCGGTTAGAAAGTTGGAGTTCCACCGACTTAGGGATGGGCTGAGGCCCAGGTGTTTCAGCTTGTCAGTCAATGTCAAGGGGATTATGGTGTTGAATGCTGAACTATAGTCCACAAAGAGCATTTTGACGTAGTTTCCTTTCCAGTGTCCAGATGAGTGAGTGAGGTGTGGAGGTGGGAAATGGCATCATCTGTTGAGCGGTTATGTCGATAGGCAAACTGTAGGGGGTCCAGTGTGTCCGGTAGTGAGGAAGTGATGAGGTCTCTGAGTAATCACTCAAAGCACTTCATTATTATAGAGGTTAGGGCAACAGGGCGATAGTCATTGAGGGTAGTGGGATGTGGTTTCTTGGGGACTGGGACGATGGTGGACTGTTTAAAGTACGTAGGGATTGTTGATTTGAGTAGTGAGAGATTTAATATCTCTGTGAACACCGGAGCTAGTTGGTCAGTACAGGATTTGAGAATGCAGCCTGGGATACTGTCCGGACCTGCTGCTTTCCTGGTGTTCACTCTTCTGAAGACTCTCCTCACTTCGTGCTCGGTGATGATGGGTGTGATTCTGGTAGTGGCATTTTCTTCTTGTCTGCAGGCTTTGGCGTCTCTAGCATTAGCGTAGCTAGTGCTGTTGGCTCCATTTACTACGGTCTCAAAGTGGGCGTAGAATGTGTTGAATTCATTTGCCAGGGACACGACTGGGGCCGTCTTGTTGAGTTTTGGGGGTTTGTAGTCTGTTATTAATCTCTTGCCACAGTCTCTTTGAGTCACCCTGTTGGAACTGTGACTCTAGTTTCCTCCTATAGCGCTGTTTGGACTCCTTTACCATTTTTCACACCTTGTAAGCCACAGTTTTATATAGGCCCATGTTGCCTGATGCAAGTCCCACGTTGTAGGCAGTGGTACGAGATTTCAGGGCCTCACGGATGGTCTTGTCTACCCATGTTTCTGGTTGGGGAACGTTCTGATGGTCCTTCTTTAAACTGTATCCTCTGATAGTTTCTTGATGAATCCCACAACCGCTTCCTCACTGATGTCATCAGTGCTGTGTCGAAACATGTCCCAGTCTGCGTTATCTAGTGCATCCTGTAAGGTGACTATTGATTGCTCTTTCCACCGTGTGACCACTCTCAGAGTCGGGGGTTCTTGTTTGAGCCTTTGTGTGTATTTAGGCATGATGAAAATGGCAACATAGTTGGATTTTCTAAACGGAGGGTGAGATTGTGCTTTGTAGCTGTCTTTCGTTGTGGTGTAGCAGTGATATAGTGTTTTATCATCTCTGGTGGGGCAGGTGATATGCTGGTAAAAGTTTGGCGCTGCAGGTTTCAGACTGGTGCTGTTGAAATCTCCTGCTACGACCAGCACTGCGTCTTGGTGTTGTGTCTGATGTTGTGTGAGGGCTTCATGTAATTCATTTAGGGCAGTGTGTGTGTCTGCTTGTGGAGGGATATATACGGCACTGATAATGACTGATGAGAACTCCCGGGGTAGGTAGTAGGGGTGACATTTGATGGTCAGGAGTTCCAGATTGGGTGTGCAGGAGCATGTGAGAGGAACGGTGCTTGTGCTGTTGCACCATTTGTTGTTTACCATCAGGCACATGCCACCTCCTCTTGTCTTGCCCGATTCTGATGCAATGAACTGAGAAGAACTCGGCTGGCTAGATAGTGTGGTCTGGCACCAATGGGTTTAACCACGTTTCGGTGAAACAGAGCAGGTTGCAGTCCTGAATGTCTCTCCAGAATTTTATTCTGGCCCTGAGGTTGTTGAGTTTGTTCTCTATCGACTGGACATTGGTGAGCAGGATGTTTGGCAGAGGCATACAGTGAGCGCGAGCTCTCGGCTGGTTCCTGACACCAGCCCGTTTCCCTCGAGGCCATCAGTTTGGTGGTCTACCGAGGCTGTTGCTTTGGTGTTGTTGTTTCAGGTTGCTCAGTGGGACTCTTGGTGGTCCCCTGGTGGTCTCCTCTGGTCCCATGGTAGTGGTCTCCTGGTGGTATCCCTGATAGTCTTCCGGTGATCCCCTGGAGGTTGCCTCGGGTGGTGTCTCGTGGCCCCCTGGTGGTTACCTTGGTAGTCTCTTTGGTGGGCTCCTGGGGCCGTTGACATCGTGCCATCATCACCTTGGGTTTCTGCGGTGATCCTCCACGATCCCGGGTTGTCTGCTTCTGCTGTGGCCACCTTGGGGGTCTCTGGTGGTCTTGAGTAGTGGGCACCATCTTTGGTGGCCGCTCCAGAGGCTTCTGGGGCCCCAATGGCCCACAGCAGTCATTGGGCTGCCTTGGCTGCCTGGGAGGCTTCTAGTAGTCCTGGGGGTACCACTGTGGGTGCTTCTGAGGCCTTTGTCGCTCTCTCGGCTGCCTGGGTGATCCCTGGTGGTCTTCAGGCTTCTTGGCATTTTGTGGGCTGCCTCAATGTAATCAAGTCTGACACCCCTGTCATAGAGGGAAGCAACTACTCCATCAACTGCTCACTATACCACCCCAAAGAATTGAAAACATGACAACAGGTGAGCATGAAATCATGATCTTATTGGCTCTAACAGCCCTTTTCACAACTATAGATCCAGAATTAGCCAAAGACTGACCGACAGTACTGCCTCACAACACACCCAACACTGTACTCAGAATCATGGATTTTATTAACCATTGTCTAACTATGTACTTTCCATTAGATAACAACCATATGTTTTGGCGTATATGATGCACTCCCCACACACACACAAAAGTAGGTGAAAATGTCTGTCTTCTACAGCAAATGTTGCTGAAGCCCCACCCACCCACAGGCCATTTTTTGGCCTCTGCATGCCCCATTTTCAAGCCTTTTTTAAGCCTCTTTTCAGCCTGTTTTAAGGTTTTTTGGACCCATTTTCGGGGCTTTTTCTGACCCATTTTTGAGGATTTTTCTGGGAAAAAATGGGCTGGAAAAAAGCCTCAAAAACAGGCCAAAATGGGGCACGCGGAGGCCAAAAACTTTTTTTTTGTTTTCCTCTTCTAAATTTAGGTGCATCTTATATGCCAAAAAATACGATATATAACCAATCAAAGGAACACCGCACAGGATCGCTGCTGTCATAACGAAGACTATAATACAATTCCTAGAATCAATAATATTCCCATGCCCAAGTACGGATTTGAATTCAAATGACACCTTTTTTGTAATTAAAAAAAGGCCCAACTAAAGAATGCACACAAAACCATCAACAACACCTTCAAAGGAATAAAATTCACAAGGAAGAAGAAAATAACAGCACACTATCCTTCCTGGATATCCTGATCAGCAGAGGCAGGGATGGTGAACTAGAAATACAAGTCTATTGTAAAACCACCCACACCAATCAAAGGCTTCACTACCGAAGTAACAACCCAACCTCCCACAAGAGAATCTGTGTAGATGAGCACAAACATACTGCAGCAACCCTGAACTGCAGAAAAAGGAAGATCATTTGTACAACATCTTCCCAAAAACAGATATCCAACTTTACCAAAAAATGCCCGACCACTAACCCAACATAGCACAACCAGCACAAGCTGTGAAAAACATAACTGCTATACATCAAAAACATCTCAGAAACTACCAACAGACAATTACAACCCTATACATGGGGCTCCCCTTGAAGAGCATCCGGAGGCTGCAGTTGGTGCAGAGTGTGGCCGCACGGGTGATTTTGGGGGCTCCTCAGAGCTCCCATATTACACCTCTCCTGCGTGAGCTACATTGGCTCCCTGTGGCCTTCTGGGTACGATTCAAGGAGTTGGTTCTTACCTTTAAAGCACTCCATGGCTTGGGACCCGAGTATTTACGGGACTACCTGTTGCCACCGTCAGCCTCCCGCTGGCCATCAGCCTCCCGCCGGCCAGTACATTACCACAGGGCAGGCCTCCATTGCCTGGACGTTGTCGTCTGGCAGCCCCAAGAGTTTGAGACTTCTCTGTGGGGGCACCCTCCCTTTGGAATGAATTGCCCCCGGAAATCCGGACCATCACAGACCTGCAGACCTTCCAGCACACATTAAAAACTTATTTATTCCAACAGGCCGGTCTGGCCTAGCATTAATTATTTGGGGTTTTAAATTGGTTTTTAAATTTTATAATTTTAATTTTAAATCAACCACCTATTTAATTCTTTTTAATCTGTTTTTAATTGTTTAATTTATTGTTTCTGTTTTAAATAGTTGTACACCGCCCCGAGTCCCTTCTTGGGAGAGGGGCGGTATATAAATTTAAATGAATAAATAAATAGTATCACCATAACACACATACCAACTAAAGCCTTCCAAACATTCTAAGTGTATTAACGGACCCAGCAGCCCCAGAAGAAAAAAAACAGGGAAACATCTTTAACATACAGTGTAAGCACTGCAACAGCCATTATGTAGGACAGACAGACAGAAAACTAACTGAACACTAACTAGCAATTAGGAGATATGATGAAAACTCCTTACTTTCACCACACATGGACAGATTTTACCATAGTTTCAACTGGGAAACGAAGCATCCTAGACCAAGCCAAGTCCAACAACACTAGAGAATTTCTGGAAGCTTGGCACTCAGACAAATCAGCCAACTGCATACCATTCAAAAGAGACAATCAAATATCCAGAAAGGAAACAAAAAGACCCAAACACCTCCTCACCAGCAATCAAGACCAAGATAAGCAGAGATTAATGTCAAGTTTAATACTAGACCAGGGGTGGGCAAACGTTTTGACTCGCGGGCCAATGGTTTCTAAAATTTGACAGAGGGGCCGGGCCAGAATAGGATGCGATGCAATGGCGCCATTTCATGAACTCAAA
>JAEANM010022375.1:0-11619 GCA_017656035.1 Myanophis thanlyinensis
AGGAAGGAAGGAAGGAAGGAAGATAAGGCAATGTTATGTTAATACAGTATTACATTTCTTAAATCTGTCCATCATGAACTTTGGTTGGACTAATTAAGATATCAACTGACTGATTAATGGTTATTTGATTATGTGTTGTTATCATCTGGCTCTGTAACAGATACAGCTTTCTGTTTGCTCAGTTTCTAATTATTTTGGCAATACAGGAAATTAATGCCTTTACACTTAACATAATGTCATCTATCCCAATTCCTTTTAATATGCTTGTATTTCCTATTAGGTTTTTTTTTCCAATGCTGTTCACAAATAGTTGAAATCTTCACCATAACTTCCTTGGGCCATTTGTTGAAGTATTCCTTGAGACCTCTCATATTATCTTCTGTCAAGGACCAGACAGCTTGATTTAAAACAAAAACAAAAAGCTCAATCATTTGTACTTGCCATTCTCATTTTTTTTTCTTGTTGTGGTAGGGAAAGCAAGAAAAGTTCAGGTTCCTCTCCATTCTGGCAGAATAGAATGAGAGTCTCCCTCTGCTGGTCTGGATGAATGGAGGTCTAGTACAGAATTAGGGAATTAAGAAATGAATAAACTGTTTTAGGAGGAATTTTGCAAGCAATTACCCAATCCTTGGAAAGAAGTAAATGTGAGGAAAAAAACTCAAAATTGACACTGAGTTGATATTGTTTAGGATAAGATGTGATAAACTCTGACAGGCTTTCAAGAAACTACTGTTGTATCCTGCAACAGTAAAGAGCATTCTTAAAATCACAGCTGTTCCCATGTCTTGACTTAGCTTATTTCAAAGAGCAGACATTCTTGGATAGTAAAAGGTGAATTGATATAAGTAAATGTCTTATACAAAAAGCTCCTTCATTCTGGCCTGGCCAAAGCATCGATCAATGATTTCATAAAAAGGTAGACCTATTAAAATGGAGGAAAAGGGAGTTGATGGAATTTGTAGTCCAATATAACTAGGAAGCGAAAGTAAATGTTTGATGGAAATCAAAGCCAACGATATTTAGAGTGCATCAGTCAGAGAAAGAAACTGGATAAAATGCTGAAAGAACTCTCAAATACCAAAATTAAAATGATGGGATACAATTGTTTAGTGCAGGAATTGCAAACAGTAAAGGAAGACCATAATTATTTTATATGAAAATGAGTGGCACCTTTAAAGTATATAAGGTACAGCTTTTCCATTCCTACCACATGTGCATTTGTCATCAACTTTGTTGTTCATACTTGAACTAGTGGTTAAGACACCAAGCTAAAAGCTGGGAAACCAAAATTGCTTACAATTAACTATTGTTTTATTATCTGCTCCAGAAAAATTGTTATTTTATTTTATTAAAAAAGGGTTGCTGTTCTAATATTTTTTTTATTGATCAGATAAACTGAATTCTGATTGGGAGATACTTGGAAAATTATTTTCAGAAAAGTAAGATGACTTCTAGTCCTGCCTTAGCTATAAAAATCAGTGGGATAACTTTGGGCCAGTCGTTCTGTCTCAGCCCAACTCATATCGCAGAGTTGTTGTTGTAAAAAAAAATAGGAAGGAAAAAGAATATTAGGTGAGTTTAACTTCATGAGTTAATAAAGGTGGAATATAAATAAATATAAATAAATAAACATTTTAAACAGATTTTTATGATCACACAGAACTCTGACATCCAATTTTTCTCCATGCCTTTTGCTATGGCTAATAGATTTTCCCTGGATAAAATCAGACTGAAAATAATTACCTTATGGCTTCTCCACATTTGCCCAGGATCTGTTAGTCTAGAAATATTATACTGAGTTGCAGTATAGAAGTAAACATTTGCTTCCACTAATCTCTGAGGTTTAAAAATCTGTTTCATCTAATCAGTCTACATTAACTTGCATCCCCCCTATTTAAATAGTCATTATTACTTTAATAACAGCTGCCATCCTTTTTATATCTTCTGTATTATTATTTTCCTACTACATATGAATTGTCATAAACCTCATTCCATCTGTTTTAATATAACATATATTTTGTATATTTTTCTGAAAAAAAAAAGGTGCAACTCCATCTTAATCCATAGGGTGAGAGGCCTCTTTGAGAACAGCAACCCAATTTGTAAATGATGACCTAAATTGTTATAAACCACATTCCATCTGTTTTAATATAACATATACTTTGTAATTTTTTCTGAAAAAAATGTGAAAACTCCACCTTAATCCATAGGGTATGAGCCCTTTCACTGTCTCCAAGACATATTTCTGAATTTTTAAAACAGACCTTTTTTAGACTTAACTTGCAATCTCAAATCCTTATAAATAAATAAGTGGCATAAACTGAATTAAACCATGGCTCAACCTAATTAGTATTGCAAATTAATCCAAATTTCTTTTCTTCTCTGTTCTCCCCTAATTTTGCAGAGATGTAGAATAATACAGCTATTGATGAATAGGGCTTTCAGCTTTGAACATGTTCAAATAACATCATTATGAGCACAAGCAGAATAGAAAATGACTATGGAATATAATTTTCAAAGGATGATGGTGAAAACTGTTAAGAATTTGATTACATCTTTCATCTGCAATACTAAATTTTCTTGAAACCACTTTAATTTCCTTTAAGCAAATTTACTTACAATTGCATGGATTGGTCACAGTCCAAAATTGGATATACACAAGGACCTCTAGATCTTTTCTAAGGTTCAGAGTAGAGAATAATAAAATTACAAGATAGGAAAGGGCCATTTTTGTTCAGTCCAAGAAATCTTGTTAAAGAATCCACAATAGATACCCATCTATTTATGCTTTGAACATGTCCGATGAAGGGAAGTCTACCATTCAATAGGCAATTGGCTGAATTGGTTTTACTATCAGAAAATGTATGTTAACTTCTTCAACTGCAAAGAACCATACTTTTATTCTCTGCTCTCTGGAATGACAGACAGCAGATTATGGTCTTCTTAGAACTGTGACATCCCTTTGGCATTGCACAGGGAGGTCTAAGAGAGAAGGAAATAAAACAATGACAATCCCACTCCCACTTTGGTTCAGCCTGCACAAATTCAGATGGCAGATCTCTACTTTCATGAGTTTCAATGCAAGTACAGCTGTCTGCAATTCGAAGTCTCTAATCTCAGTGACACCTCTATTCATACAGTACAGACTATATGAGTACAGTTCTCCTGCAGACCTCTTTCTGAAGGAAGTCACAAACAGCAAGTTAGAGACATCGCTTCAGTGGTGGTTCAGTTTCCTCCTCATTCTGAGCTTTCCATACTTATTTCTTCATGTGGTGGATTATTGTACTTCTGTTACTGTGATGCAACGTTGCACATGCTTGTCTTTTTTAAAAGAGAAGAACATTAGAAGAAACTTGCTAATGGTAACAGCATAGTGGGATTCATTACTAATAGTTACTCGTTCTAATAGTTACTCGTTCCCTGGATGTCATCAAGCAGAGGAAATCAAGCATCTCTCAGAGATGCTTTGATTTGGATTTCTGCAGTGGGAAAAGGTTGGATTCCGAGACTCAAATAGTCCCTTCAAACTCTATGATTCTGTAAGATAGAGTCTTCTACGTGTATAGAGTTCTATGATCATCACATCAGGGCCATTCTAGACACAATCTTACCGTCTGTGACCAGTCCAAAAAGTAACTTCCAAAATACTCAATTTAGCAACTATAATACAGTACAGGTGGTCCTCAACTTACGACCACAACCATAATTTCTGGGCTAAGCAAGGTGATTTTTAAGTGTGTAGCCCACCCCAATCTTGTTATTATTATTATTTTTGCCCTGACTGTTAAGCAAATCACTGCAATTGTTAAACGGTTGTTTAAAGGATCTCCCCCATTGACTTTCCTTGTTGGTAGCCAGCTGAGAAGCTCACAAATGGCAATCAGGGATCCTGCAGCAGTCATAAATACATACTGCTTAAGTTTGATCATAGGGCCATTGGAAACACTGTCACACTTATAAGGAATGGTAGTAAGTCTTTTTTTTTTCAGTGCCATTGTAACTTGGGTCACTAAATGAATGATTGTAAGATGAGGACTACCTGTATCATGATTCCATTTACCTCTGTCTACTATTAATTGCAATAATGATCAGTGTAGCATCTTTATCTTAAAAGGGCTTATTCTCCAAGCTATGAGCAAACACCATTTAAACCTGCAGTGTTTCCAGCCTCCACCAACCAAGATGCTCACAAACAAGTTGTGAATGTACGGTACATCACTTTGAAGAGAACTTTCCCCAGCTGAGCAGTTTTAGGAGCCCAACAGCCTGGGTTCTGTTTTCTAGCAAAAACGTATTTCAGATGGAGCTAGTAGCACCAAGGTGGTTTTATTCACTTCTATCAAAAACCTGCTGTCCCTTTAAACATGTTTTACTTTATTATTCCTACAGGAGTAAAAATGCACTTCATACTATGCTCAGTTGGTTCTCAATTTTACAAGCCAACAATAGCATCAGTCTTTTTTTGTGTGGGGGTGATATAAGTAAGCATGTGTACATTTGTGTGTATTAGTGACTATCCCCAAAGAGAGCTATTCACAGAAAAGCATTGTGATTAATTGCTCTGTCAGGCATCCTGTGTCACATTCTGACAGCTGTACAAGAATTTCTCTTCTAGCTATTGCTTTGTCAGTCAGAGACCGTGATGTTGATATTTTTTTAAATAAATAAATGAAGGGGGGGAGAATCATGTTTAAAGATGCCAATATCACTGTCAAATGTATAGTATCACTTTTTGCCACAAATGATTTTTAAAAGCATTTTAAAGAACTACTAAAAAAAGGGGAGATTGATCATTCCCAGTTCAGATACACACGTGTGTGTGCAGCTGGATAATATAATGGTTACAGCACCGCCTTTACAGACTGGCATTCAAATCACAGCTGGTATCTACCATACCATTAGGGTAAAAATCCTCTTTACAGAACAGTGTAGTATTAGAAATAGCTAAGATACTACACAGAATACTCAAATTTCCAGGTCCCTGGCAGAGGATGTGAGATTGAGGAAGACAAATATCACCCATCGGGTTTTTTTTATATATACATATATACATTTGATATTCAAGATTCCACATAAATCAGAGATGGTCCTCTGAAAGTAATGACATCAACTATATACTGTAGATTCTATGCAAGATACTGCTTTCGTTTGGTGACTTAATTGCACAGGGGACATCTATGCTGCTTCAGTGCATATCATTCTGAAGTGTACAAAATAATACATATCATTTATACAACGTAATTCAAAACCATATATCATAATTATTAGTAAAGATTACTAGTTATCTGCAGCAATGTAGTGATAATACTTTAGTTTCATTCCAAGACTATAGCATAAATAAGCAAAAGCAAATGGATGCCCCAAAAAATCAGATACTAAACTAGACCAATTTGTCAATACTAAAATAAACTAATTATAAAAACCAACAGCTTAGTACCATAATCTGCCGAAGTAACTGTCTGATCTTTTATAATCATGTTACTGGCACAAAATTTGACAGTGTTCCTTCAGGATCAACAAGAGATGGCACCATTCTTGTTTAGACCATAGTATGAGGTTCTATGGCAGGGATGTCAGACTGGTGGCCTGCTGGCCAAATGCGTTATGCGCAGGCGATGCCCGCCCCAGGTCTCCAAAGGGGAAAACTGTTGTGAAACATCACCTAATGGCAACATGATGTGCGAGTTTGACACCCGTGTTCTAAGGCCTTCCAAAGCAATCACATTTGAACAATACAAAGTTTAAATACAGCAAGCTCAGCTTAATCATACCACCTAATTTTTAAGAGAGGGAAAAAATCTCGTACAGTGTGCTACAAATAAAAGACAGTGGAATTAGTAAAGGATACTGTTGTATACTGCGCATGCACGACCGGAGTCCTCACACTGGTCCGCCATCTTGAACGGACGACCCGACAGCCGATTGGCTGTCCGGACGTCGATGCCCATTGGCTGGCCCACCAGCCAATGGGAAGCGCAGGAATTTGAAGTCGCGGCAAATATAAAAAGCCGCGGCTTCCCTTGAGTTTTGCTTGTTGACTGACAGGATCCGCATCGTGAGTTTTACTCGCGGTTTGAATAAAATGGGACCCCGCGCGGTCATCCAATTGGACCCGGTTCCTTGAGTTTTCTTTCACCGATTTGGGCCGGGTTTTCGGCCACAACAGATACTATGGCACCTTAAGATGCTATAGTTTTTATTCTAGCAAGATTAGCACAGCTACATCAGAAAGCATACTTCAATAAGCTCTGCTAATTTTTAAATTTTTTTTTACTGTAGGTTGCAATTGCTGTTTGTGACCTCAACCATTTATGATTTGTATTGTTTAAATTGTTGTTTTTAAGTTTCACATAGCTCAGAGTCTATGCCGTAAGATGAGCGGCCATAAAAATCACATAATTGCATAAATAAAGGCTAGCTTTAAATTAAAGTAGTGCTGATCAAAAACCCATAAATTCAACTAATGAAACCTAAGAAGAAGGGTAATATTTTCTGCACACATGACTGAGAGAAATTTCAAACTCATAAGTTGGGAAATAGTGAGAAAAGAATGAGAAAAGAATGAGAAGTTCCATTGTAAATATTAAAGTTCACTTTTTTGGAACACAGATTCTGAAATATAAAGAGAGATTCATAAATGATTGGCTAATATATCTTTGGACTTCTAACATATAATGTTAAAGCACTTCATGTTCATCATTTTTCATGACTTGTAATCCAGATATACATTTTAGAAATAATGATTTCTTCCATAACCAACCTATTGAAAATGATTACATTTCTAGCCAAGTTTATATGTCAGAAATTGACTTGAACTTTAATAGACACAGCTAATATATGAGAGTAGCTTTATCATCTATTCCTTGCCGGAATTTATTTAATCAACTATGTGTTTGTTTTGTGCACTTCTCCTAAGTTATATTGTATCTGTAATAACCTACCCTATAATTACTGTTTTCTGTTCTTGCAAAGGCTGAGGATAGGAAACAGAAAGCTTGAGAAAATATAAGAGAATAATTATTTGTTGGCAATAATTTATAGAGTGGGACCATGTTGGTACTAGTAGTAATCTCTGCATATACCTTGTCTTGGCAATTTTACAGTGTTCCAAATGATAGGGATAAAGTTCTTCTTTTCTTCTTTCTCCTCTTACATTTTATTATAGGACTCTTTTACTCCACAACATAATGAAAGATGTGACGAATGTTAACAGACAGTACACTTAGCAGAAGTGTTAACAGATAGTACACTCTGGCAGAACTGAATGTAGTGGCAGAAAAAATGCATAGCATTGCTATCACTGTTCTTGGGAGAGTATCTGAGGCACCAGGCAAGAAACCAGGATGAGTTCTAGTCCTGCCCTAGATATGTAAACCGGCTTGGGTGACTTTGAGCCAATCATTATTTCTCAGCCCAGCTCACCTGACAGAGTTGTTATGCAGACGATAGAAGAAGGGAGAAGTATTAAGTATGTTAGCCATCTTGAGTTATTTATAAAAATAATACAGATGGGGGGGAAGCAAATAAACAAGCTATAATGGTGCATAGATTGCATTCTGGTAATATTTTAGAGGTTTCTCAAGGTGTAAAATGAAGCAGGTTATTCCAGTGGGTCTGTACTAGAGCGGCATATAAACTAATAACCTTAACAGGGATTAAATTGTGCTTCTTAAACACATTTTTTAGTTCTAAGAAAGTTTTGTGAATTTGGACCGCTCGTACTAATGGCCACCAAAGTTTCTACCTCATTTCTTTCTGTTAATGGCCAGGTTCAAATCAGATTGCAGTGTTGTACATCTTCTAGTAGTAATCTCTCTTTACTTCATCAGAAATCTCTTCCACTGATTTGTTGCTTGTGATGCAGGAAGTTTCTGCTTATTTGTAGGGCCATGTCAATGTTGTATCAGTAATTCCAGTAGTAGTAGTATTTTCATTACTAGTAGTTTTATTTTCATGAAATTATATACTAGAAAAGGATAAAATGCAAACTAGATGTACAAACTAGGTACAATATAGTGTATTATATATTGTATGTGTATGTATATATTGTATAGAATAATGTACTATACACTGTGTACCAAGTTAAGATCTCATCTTAAAACATAAAATTAGTAAACTGAATTAGTGTTTAAAATAGTCACTAGCAAATATATTTAAAGAATAAAAATATTAAAGATGAAATATCAATGACTTATAAAGGCCCATTAAAAAGAAATTTCTAAATACATTTTAAATGGATAACTCATAAGGCATAGTTAAGTAGTTTTATTATAGTGCATGTATGAAGAAGCCATTACAAAGCAATTCCAGGAACTGATCAAATCAAATGCAAGCTTTGTTCAGACAGTGGTCAACATATCTTGTGCTTTTTTTTTCACCCACTCTGTGAAAAAGACTGGAAATAAATCTGTTTTGGTCAGTTTCCATCTGGACCTTTTGTAAATAGCCTGACTTAGTATGAGGTTGTCTACTTTTATCTATATGAGAACTAATTTTTAAGTCTCACACCAGTCTGTCCTGATTAGATTACAAAATTACCCATGCATATAAACCACAAGCATATTTTCCAGATAGTTGGGTATGTTCAGGCTTGATGAATCAGCATTGCAGCTAAAACAGGTACTTTTTGAGAATAGCTAGCCAGAACAGCTGGTTTGGGGGATGTCCAGCAAACAGTCCTATTCTGGACTCAACAGGAAGAGGCATCAAATAATCTGATGAGCATACTGTTCTAATGCCTTGATCAGGGAATTTATTGTCTACTTCGTTCATTTGGCTGTGAGGAGTTCTTGAATTTTATTATTTAAATAAAATATTGTTGGCTTTTTCAGTGAAGGGAGTTTTTTTTAAAAAAAAAATAATTTTATTAAAAATTTTGCAATACTAAAAACAATGTAAACAGATATCGGAAAAAGAGGGGAAGAGAAAGAAACACTAAAGTGAAAAAAGAAAAGAGAGAGAGATGATGGATGGATGGATAGATAGATATTTACAGGAGCAAGTCCTGATCTTTCTTTCAAAAGTATAGACAAATTAATAATTCCCCACCCCAATGAAATAAGATAAATGGTTCATTTCTTCTCATATCTCCCTCCTTCCCCATATCCATTCACAAATCCAAAAATCATTGTCATTTCTCTATCTAATTGTTGGCAAAAAGTCCATAAAGGGTTTCTTGAAATTTTTAAAATGTGTGTCGATGGAGGGATAGATGGATGGATGGATGGATGGATGGATGGATGTCTTTGTTTCATCATTTTGCTTTTGTAGGCTTGAAACTCAATTCAATTTTTCTTTATAGTTTTAGAAACCTTCTTTAGTAAATCCAAAAGTAAACCCTGGTTCAGAATATTTTGCATCTCTTGATTTGTTCTTGTATTTCTACTCTGTCATCTTTAATTCTCGTTTTCTTTATTTTCCAATGTTTCTTCATCAGCTAAAATTTGTATTCCTTCTTCATCTTGTCTGTCTATAAGTTCTTCCATTTTGTTATCTATCACATTGTTCACTTCTTTATTTTATTTTAGTTTTAAATTTACAGGTGCAAAAATTATTGTTGTCTAATTATAAGTTTCTCTCCCAATTCTCCAAAAATAATTTGAAATGGCTCAAGGATCAGACCTTTAAGATCTGTCATTTTCCTCGTCTGTAACTTTAGCCACCTCTGGTGGCCATTTCTATCTTCATGAATTGTCAGGTTTCAGTTGCATTGTTTTCGGCTCATGCCAATAATATTTTTCCTGATAGACTAAACAATCTGTGTTTCCATAGAAATGTTTTATTTACTCATTTTTTAAAAAAGCTTAGCAAAAGATCTAATATTCCAAATTCATCTGGTCTTTTAAACCATTTAAAACATATTTAAAAACAAATCTTATTTAGCTTTTTGCTAAATTTGTTTTATATTCTTATGGTCTGCTAGTTAGCTATTCCTCCATTTTGACATAACGTTTTACTTGCCAAGTGGTTTTACTAACTTGTTTGGAAGACCTCGTAACTATGAAATAATTGTAAATCCAATGTAATTAGAAAATAAGGCATTGAAAATAAGGCGTTGAACCCATTGTCCTTAGAGGCTCCATCACATTTGACAGCTTGCTAGCTTTCCCCATCTCCCATTGCTCAGACCCATGAGATAACCATTATCCTGTGACTTCCTTATGAAGAGCAGTTTTCTGGAGCACAAATGAACAGTCTTGTCCTTGTCCAGATTAGTTCTATTAGACTGAGCTTCTAACCAGTTCATTGGTCGTTGCTACTGCAGAGCCTCTGCTCTTTCAGGGACGTCTAATTCTCCATTTTTTGTCAGTCAAAAGCCTTCAATTAGGAACTTTTAAGAAAGTCCATATCAATCTATACTTCTGGTCCTCGTTACTGATGAGGCCCAGAACACTGAAGATGGCCAAGTGATCAGTCTGTAAAACTCTCTTTATAACCAAAGCTTTTTCCATTTACAAACAGGGAAATGGTTCCCTAACTATGACTCTCCTGGGTTAGGGACAGTCCCAGAATCATCCCACAATATCCTTCACACAGCAGCAATCTTCAGGAACACTTTGGGATGGTGCTCTGAAATGGTATGATGAGTTATCCATAAGTTGAGAGGTGGGGCTGCAATGTTGAAAAAGCAGCCATTTTGGAATGTATTTTTCAAAAGGAGAGTAAGTCATGCCTTTCATTTCTTAAATACCTTATTTCATTATTGTTTTTACTAAAATAGGCTCTTTTTATTACTTCTTTTTGAAGATTGGTTCCATTTTTGGGAAATTGTTAATTGTTGAACAATGAGGAGGAAGTTTGCCAGAGGTGAGCTAAAATAAAGAACTGTGGGATACCTTTTTTTCTAATTTTGGTGGGAAGACATAAGGAATTTGCCACCTTAATTTGACCTTGGGAATTATAATTTGCAGTTTTGGGTTGTTTGTTATGGGAGGTTGGAGTTTTCCTATTTTAATGGATTCTGACTGGTCAAGAGATACCAGATAATCATTTGAATATGAGCCACCAATGTGCAGCAACAGCCAAAAAAGCTAATATAATCCTGGGTTGTATAAATAGAAGCAGAGAATCATGTGAAGATCATGTGAAGTATTAGTGCTGCTTTATAAAATCCTAGTAAGACTACCACCTGGAATACTGCAACAAGTTTTGGTCACCATATGACAAAAAAGATGTTGAGACTTTGGAAAAAGTTCAGAGAAGAGGAACTAAGTTGATCAAAGGCCTGGAGACTAAACCATGTGAAGAATTGCTGCAGGTTTTGGGTCTGGCTAGTCTAAAGAAAAGAAGAATTAGAGGTGACATGATAGCAGTATTCCAGTATTTGAGGGGCTTCTACAAAGAAGAGGGGGGCAAATTATTTTCCAAAGCACCGGACGGAAGGAAAAGAAACAAGAAATAATGGTTGGAAACTAATCAAAGAGAGAAGCAACCTGGAATTAAGGAGAAACTTCCCAACAGTGAAGACAATTAACCAGTGGAACAGCTGGCCTCCAGAAATTGTGGGCACTCTATCCCTGCAGGTTTTAAGAAGAGACTGGACCAGGGGTGGGCAAACTTGGCCATTTTGTGACTTGTGGACTTCAACTCCCAGAATCCCTCAGCCAGCTTTTGCTC
>JAEANM010022376.1:0-11619 GCA_017656035.1 Myanophis thanlyinensis
CTAGTAACTAGTTCGGCGGGCCGGATTAAAAAGCCCAATGGGCCAGATGTGGCCCACGGGCCGTAGTTTGCCCATGTTTGAGTTAGTCATTCCTAAAAGGTAGGAGGTATTCACTACTTCAGAATTTTCACTGTCAGTTCTAAGGCTGGTTGCTCTGCCCCTTGTCATTAGTGTGATCTTTTTTGCATTTATCTTAATCCCATTTTTTCAAACTACTTCTTGACTTTCATTACTAGAGGCTTGCAGAGCAACAGTTATTGGTATCATCAACGTAGCATAGACTAGTGATATTTCTTTTTCCAGTTTTAAACCAATTCATACCAATAATTCAACATAAAAATGAATAAGTAAAGGAAGAGTATAAAGCCTTGTCTACATTGTTTACCAACCTGGAGTTAAATTCTTTCATTTCATGTTCCATCTGGACTATATAGATTTATATAGGTTTTGCATGAGAATTATGAGTATTTCTTGTATTTCCATTTTTATAAGTATATTCTACAATGTGATGTTATCAACATAAGCAAATGCCTTTTTAAAATAATCAATGAAGCACATACTCACTTCTTTTCGGTATTCTTTAGTATGCATCCCATTGGAAACAACTGGGAGGTTTTTTTTTTAATTTTTATTTTCTGTGACTCATTTTCTTTCTCTTTCCATAAAAATAAGGAGCTGGGTGTTTATTTTCAGCCTTTATTCATATTTCAACCTATGTCCATGTAGATCTAATCTTTATAGCCTTAAAGTTCTCTGGGTTCCTTATTTGTGGTCAGTTTAGAGCACTGCATTTTCTTCCTTAATTTATGTGCAAGTTATCGTATTACTATTATCTGAGAAGTTCTGTAATTATCTCCTTCCACATTGAATGATTGTACTTTAAAAAATAATAATTTGTGTTTGTTTGTTTTACATATTGTCTTTTTTAAATAGTGAAATTTGATTTCAGTGAGAATAATGTCTCTTACGAAAGCATCCCAAAGAGAGAAAGTGTGGAGATGTTTCATCACTGCCTCTCTATGGCACAATGCCAGGAGTTGGCACTATCTAAATCAGGGGTGTCAAACTCAAGGCTGACCTGGAAACAGTGAAGGACCGGTCCGCGGTGCCTCTGCCAGCGAAAACGGAGCTCATAGTTGTGTTTGACCTTGAGAGCCAGAGCGGGCATGGCCAGGGTGGGTGTGGTAATCTTGATGTCACTCGTGTCGGGGACTCCTTTGGTGGCCTGAGCACGGCCCTTCCAAGCTCTGTTTTCAGTTGTGATGGCTTCCTGAAAACCTCTGCCAGCGAAAATGGAGTTCGGGAGGGCCATGCATAAACATTTTTGCACTTGGGTCACCACAGGGGCTCCCAACATGAGTGATGTTGAGATGGCCACACCCACCCTGCCCACACTTACCTCAGCCCTCTGAGGTCAAACACAATCCTGATGTGGTGCTCAATGAAATTGAGTTTGACACCCCTGTCTAAATTATTTGAATTTTAGCATTGTTATTTTTTAGTTACTGGAAATGTAATACAAAGTGTGAGTGCCGTATTTATTTCTCATACTAGAGTTAGGTGGTAGACATCCAGGAGGTATTCCCTGGAAGATAACTGGGGCATGGGTCATGAAGAATTACTAAGAAACAAGCAACATGAAGTTGTCATATTTATAACAAGGGAGAATTGTAAGAAAAAAATCCAACAGATTCTTAAGATAATTGTAAATTATTTGGTCATGAAATATACACTAAGCAAGAAAGCACATAGTGATCAATGATCAAATGAGTTGTAACAATGCATGCTACATATGGAGATTACAAACACAGCTATGCAGTTTTAAACCACTCTGGAAAAATTCTTGCTAACCCTCCTATTCCATCTGTGAGGATTTAATGCATTTGCATTTTGAAAAATCTATCCATATGGAATGGGAAGTGGCACTTAACTGGCAGTTTACCAACTTCCATAATATTCTTTGATTGTAGTTAAATTAAAATCTATACATATTTCTTTGTTTTTAGATATTGGCAAGGCTTTTGAGGGTGGCAAATTCAGGAAAGAACCACTTGGATTTCCGGAGTTATTTTTATTATTAGAAGAGTAATATAACTAGTAGGATCTGTTGGATATATAAACAAATATTCGTGATGGAATATTTCTTTTGCAATTTGCTTCCATTTCCATACAAATGTCAAAACATTGCTTAAAGACATATTGACAACTATAACAGTGGACAGATTTCCTGACCTGACCAAAAATATATATATTATTGCACATGAAAATTTTCAGTTAAATCTACCTTGCATCTCTAAAATGAGCAGTAAAACTACATTCAAAACATATCTACTGCAATGCCATGTGAAATAAAATAAACATACTTTAAGATGCATTCAACAGTTTTTAGCGATGGATTGCATATATAGATACAGCATATTGCCCAAATTTGCTTAATTTTCTATTGAAACAGATTTCCCCTCTTTATCCTTGCTGAAAACTAAGGGCAGGGAAGTATTTCAGACATTTTAGAGACACAGCTAGCAGATCATTACTGATTCTTTTGGAATGGCTTGGAGACTATTAATCATGCAACGTTCTCAGAAGCTTTTCATTCATTTTTTTTTGCCATTGATTGATAAGGTCATTATCAACATAGCACATCCTTAACTAATTAGTGGGACCCCAGGAAATGGCTTACCCATCACCTTTTTCTTCCCAGCTTATCTGTCTAAAAGCAGCACCTGATCTGATCTCAGCCCTCATGATACCTTCAATCTAGTATTATCAAATCCAGTTGGACAAAGTTTAAAGTGTGCTAGTCACAGCTATTTGGAGGAGGAGTATTTCAGCTTGATAATCTGACCAAGATCTTCATCCAGAGAGGAAACCCATTTAGGTTTACCCAAAGGTAATTTATACCTGGAGTTTAGTCATATTACTTGAATATGGGTTCCTGGCAATTTTGTCATCAGCAAACGCTACCTGAAATGAAGGATAAATGGTCCTCATTCAAAGAGATTGGTATGAATGGGGCTTAATTTTGCACACAAGTGAGTCATTTTTTTAAGGGGAAAAAAAGCACTCTCTCTTTCTCTGACTATTTTTACTGTGATTCAAGCTTGAATTATTTCCTCACTTCATGAGAGACAGATATTGCAGTTTCAAAAAAATGATTCTCCAAAAGGGCGTGAAAAAAAAAAGAACTGTATTTGTCAGGAGCAAGAGAGTGAATGATGAATGGAAGCTTTAAAAGAATACAGAAACCTTCCCCGGCTGAAAATTAAAAAGCAAACACTTCCCTCAGAATTCACTTGGGAACCATCTGCTATGATTTACCCAGGTGGAGCTACAAAATCCTAACGGGCAAAAGCAACCATCGTAACACTGTTCATCTCTTTCCAGATAACCAAACATAAAGGTTAATAATGTTTTCTTCAAATCGTCCTCTGTATGAGGAATTTGTTCAAATGCTATAAAAGATGTACTTCCTCAGTGAATCAGTGTACTTCCATCTGATTTGCATAATGCTGCTGGCTCTTTCAATACTCTAAGAAGGATTTATTCTGAACCCAGAAGGTTAAAATAACCTGCTCCACTGTAAATCACATTGTTAAAGAAGAGATTGTAGATCTTTAATCCTTTCCTATACAGTAAGAAGAACTTGAAGGAGAAGAAAGCCAAAGGGATGATAAGAATACATAATTACAGAATATAGTCCACTTCGATGAATTTTGTAAATACTGGGCAATCTTTGATCGATACTCTCTGACTTAATCCAATGACCTATATCAAGAAACCTGAATTATTCAGAGGTCACATATTCAGAGGTCAATATATTTCTGGATAGACTGAAGTTTTGGCTTTTGCTGAAACAAAAGAGAAAAGAATTAGTTAAGATACAGAATTTAAACATGATAAGGGATTTAATGAAGATTGTAAGGATTCTGCTGAGCATTGTAAAAATCTCTCAATCATACAGATAGACACAGAGTCTAATAACTATCAATGTACACCAAATATGCATTTCTGTGATTAATGTCTAGAATTTCAGAAAGTTTGAAATGTGTAACTGTACCTCGGCGAGATAACTTTATCATGATTTAAACAGTTTTATTAAGTTTGAAACCGTTAATGGGAAGAGACTGGTTCTGCTGTAATCAGGATTGGCCTGATATAGTTTTCCAATGCTGTTGAATATATTTTTAATCATTCCTGGCTAATAGTTTTTCTGGCTTCAGTGGCTGATTGAAAGCCATGTAAAAGATGATAGATGCAGTCAAGCTGCATTTTCTAGGGAAATATTAGAAATGAATTGATGTGGTGGGGCAGTGCTTCAAATGTAGTATTGCAGGCTAACTCTACCCACAGTCTGGAGTTCTATCCTGATGGGCTCAAGGTTGACTCAGCTTTCCATCCTTCATGCAGTCGATAAAAACGAGGACCCAGATTGTTTGGGGCAATATGCTGACATTGTAAACTGCTGAGAGAGTTCTGTAAAGCAATATGGAGTGGTACATAAGTCTAAGCGCTATTGCTATTCTGTTCTGTTGATTAGGGTCTATGTTTTGCAAATCAACTCCTACAGCAAATACATATGAAAGTCTCTTTTTCAACCCTGGTATTTTATTCCTGATTTAATCAGTTGTCTTAATAGGACCTTGAGCTTGTTTGGAGGTTCTAGCAGGGGAGCGCAGCTATCATATACCCTTGACCGAAGATCGGTACACACCTTCTATCTGGGATGGTTGTCCTCTTCCACTGAGCGTGCAGCTTTGAGAGGGACAAAGTTTAAAATGCAAGCCAGGTTCCAAAGGCTACATACACATTTCCTTATCCCTTCCATTTATCTAGATGCTCTGATTACAAGTATTTGTGTGGTGTTTGCTGCAGACAGATGGATTGTGTTCTTCAGGGAAGGAAACCACTAGCTTTTATTTCTTTTCTGTGGAGGTGTATTGGTTTTGCAGGCATTCTTGCATTGCTGAGATAGCAGGAGGGATCTGCAGAGGGAGGCAAAGGATGGCCATAGAGTGGACAGTTTTGGTCCAATCTAATTCTACATTTGGCTGGAATCCCTCCAGTAATCTAGGGGGGAAAAAACAACTGGGTTTGCAGAGATGGTTCCATTAGATGTTCTATCAAATCAATATTTTAAACCAAAGCTTCAGATGATTTCTTGTGTCACTTCATAGTGTTGGACTGGATCAGGTGCTCTCAAATTGCTCTGGAGGGATTCAGTGGTGATTATTTAATAAACTTCATGGCTTTGCCATTTCTTGAACATTATTACAGTCTTCTTTGATATATAGATAAAGCTAAGAGATAATCACTGCTGTAGTTTAACACATGTAATACAGTAAATTGAGACAGGTTGGTCTAGTGGTTAAGGCTAGAAAGCAGTTAAAATCTTGCCTTAGGAATGAAAGCCACTCACTCTTTGTCAGTCCACAACATCAGGTTTGGATAACTAGCTGTTCAATCAATTCCTGTCACAACAATGGATCAACACTTGTTTTGAATGAAAGAATACATCCACGCACAAACTCTATATCTCTAGTATATTGGCTTATTGCATTTTAATGCTAGTGTCAGGTTGTATTGGTTATGATGCCTGTATGATGTATTCCCCATTCCCTTCAGTGAATGGCTGATGCCCTAGACAGCTGTCATCTCTACTGGTCATCAGTTGCTCTTTAGCTTTGACAGACAAATTTGACCCAATATCTTTGGCAAAGGAAGAAACCACCCCCACCCACCCCCTCAAGCTTTGAAGCTGCAAAGCATCTGTGGTACTTTTGGCTTTGCTTCACTCTTTTTCTCACAACAAGGCAGCCAATTGAAGCAAATTGACCCCATTGCACTTTTCAGTGTTCAGGCCATGGTTATAAAGTGATAAGAGACAATGATAGCAGTAGGAAGGAATTCATGGATGGAAGTTTTAGACTGTTGCTATTTATTCAAACTGCTACTGGGCTTGATTTACCGGTAATTGTAATTCTCCCACCTCCATCCCAATTGCCTGCTTTTTCAGCAGACCTAAGAATCCTATAGGACTGAGGTTGGTAAGTGCTCCAAAATGATATCCTCAGGCTGATCAGGACTATGTATGTATAGACACATATGCAAACACACATACATTCAATCATTTTGACCAAAAGAATGAAGACTTCAGGAGCTAAACATCTACTCTTATAATACCTTTATCATCCTTCATTAATAGATTATCTGTCAGGGTTCCACACAACATCAGCAACGCAATCAGAATTCCAAAGAGACAAAGTCCAAAGAATAAGATTTTATTGAAGACATTGTTTTGGTACGGTCTGTTGAAATCCCGAATCTAAAGCTTCCCGGGATTTCTTCACCCAAGGAAAACTTAAAGTTTCACCCCATTAATTATCACATGTTAATTACTGTCCAACCATTTCAAAAAGAAGTCCAACAACTTCGAAAGACACTTCCCATCCCAAGTGTGAAGTGCCAGAAAAAGTTCTCATGAGAACTAAACTTAAAGGAATGAAAACAAGATAAGAAAACCGAGTTGCCGCTTCCAACTCCCCCTTCACCCTCTCAGCAACCTTGCAATAGAAAAAAATGTAATTGTGTCAAGATCTACATGGCCCTAAACTTTATTATATAAAATGGCCTACATAATACAGTAGAACACCCCCCATATATATAACGTTCTTTTGGATCTTGACATTAGCTCTTGTTCAAAGAAAATATTGGACTTATATATCTTATATAATGTGCTGAACTTTCCTATTTATTACATTTTAAATGGCTCCTAATATTGAACTACACACTTTTAAGGACACTCTTTCTACTATATATTTTCCATTTTTGTACTGGATAGTTAAAGATGTACATTCTAAACAACTTTAGTAAAATCTACTCTTATAAATGGTATTTTTTTAATCCATAATGGCAGTATTTTTCTTTTTTTCCAGATTAATCCCATGGTAAAGATATCAGGCTTCAGTTCAATTTGTGTCACTTTCTAATGTCCTTTTCATATTTGCTTCTCATTACAGTAAAAGGCATCCTCTCTTATTTTATGGTTTGATATTTTTTTCCAACTAAAATACCAGTTTTCCAATGAAAAAGATCTTGTACTAAATCTTAGCGATTAAAGTTGATGTCAGGTATTCAAGTTAGGTTGTCCTTATGTATAAAACAGAATTTTCCTCTAGCTTCCTGGTATGATTTATGATGGGCTGATCTGGAATGAACTTATAGTAAGTGACAACATTCCTTTAATAGAAAAAA
This sequence comes from Myanophis thanlyinensis, assembly GCA_017656035.1. Taxonomy (NCBI): domain Eukaryota; kingdom Metazoa; phylum Chordata; class Lepidosauria; order Squamata; family Homalopsidae; genus Myanophis; species Myanophis thanlyinensis. The sequence continues at coordinate 7,252 of JAEANM010022376.1, forward strand.
AGCCCTAAAGTAATGTACTGGTATAAGGTTATTTGAGGTACAATTTCTCATTCAAGAATGGTACATCTGAAGCAGGCACCTGGGCCTTTTCTTCTCATAAAAATGTTTCTGCATTCTGTGAATATAATTTGCTTCACATATGTTTTGCTGGAAGCAAATTTTTAAATTCATCTCCAGAAATTCAGTGATGGAACAATCTATTAGATTTCTATAAATCAGTTGCCAGCTGTTTCCAACATTTTGCAAAGGTGTCTGGAAAAATGGGATTTCCTCACAGGTATGAGCTGTGCTAATTTATTTATAGGATTTCTATTTCTGTGCTCCCTTATTTCTTTTTTTCTATATATTTTGTGTGCGTTTTAAAACAGTTTAACATAACTATGTAATTTATTATAATCAAGTAGGATGCAGAGAGAAAAATATTCAACTCTGAAGGAGAGGTTTTATAAAAAAAATAAACCAACCAATCAACCAAAGAAGCAAACAAACAAACAAATAAATGTCTAAATTTTTACAGGGATGCTTAAAAGTTTGTGAAACCTTAATTTCCGGTTTAGCGAAGGGGAAAAAGTCCCGATATATCATGTGATGCTGCCATGATGATGCAAGTTTGACAACACTGAACTAAAGCATTTCTGTTCCCTTCAGGTCCTAAAAACTAGATAAAGGGAACCCAACTAAACCAAAGGGCCAACAATATGATACTTATTCATTGATCCATTGAGAAAAATAGTACTAGGAATAGCAATAGCACTTACAGTGTATCACAGAAGTGAGTACATCCCCTCACATTTTGTAAACATTTAAGTATATCTTTTCATGTGACAACACTGAAGAAATTATACTTGGCTACAATGTAAAGTAGTGAGTATACAGCTTGTATAACAGTGTAAAATGTGCTGTCCCCTCAAAATAATGCAACACACAGCCATTGATGTCTAAACTGCTAGCAACAAAAGTGGGTATGTTCATTACTTTACATTGTAGCCAAGTGTCATTTCTTCAGTGTTGTCATATGAAAAGATATACTTAAATATTTACAAAATGTGAGGGGGTGTACTCACTTCTGTGATATACTGTATATACTGCCCCACGGTGTTTTACAGCCCCTTCTAAGTGATTTACAGAGTCAGCATATTTTCCTCAGCAATCTGGATCCTTATTTTACCAACCTCGGAAGGATGGAAGGTTGAGTGAACCTTGAGCCCCACCAAGTTCAAACTCCAGGCTGTGGACAACAATTAGCCTGCAATACTGCACTTTAACCACTGCACCCCCATGGCTCCAAAGGTGTTCTCCAGAAGGAGAAGAGGGTACAAGTGACCAAACATACATTGTGATATGATGCCAACGTCACCCCTTACTTATGTAATGCTACAATCTAACTATAAAAAGGCAAAGTTTGTACTATGATACCATTAGAATTCATAATATTGGTGTCATTCTGGTTAGGAACAAATTCCTCAGAATAGTCTATAGACTCCTGAATGGATTTCACAGGGCAGCTTGGCCTTGATGAAACCCAAAATGAACTCTTAATTTCTGTGCTGAGACTAACCACGTTCTCTAACATATGGAGCCCTTTAATATGCTGATGAGAAACCACTGGTCATGTCTGCAGTAGAGGTCTCAGAGAGGGAACAGTGGTTTAGGTAAATGATATCATCAATCCTGAAATGTGTCAGTTGGTTATACATTCAAATTGATGCTTAAGGAAGTGGCTGAATCTCAAGAATCACCGTAGCCTTTATATTTAAGGAAATCATCTGTCCAGTGGACAGAGAGACCAGCTCTCTGAGAGACTGCCTGTTTTGGGATGAATCTGCTGTCATGTTATGATTATGAGACATCTGATGGATTGACTGTCATGGATTCTATGAGTTTCATTCTTTTTTTTTCAATTTGTCTGTGCTGCAAAGATGACAATGAGCAGTTGCTTATATGGGGATGGGTAGATCAGTAAAATCAGAATTTACTGTTCACATAGCAGGGCAGTATTCCCATCCATGACTTTTTAAAACTATTGCACTCAAGTGAAATGGCCTTACTCTCAATCCCTTTTGTCATTCTTGCTGTTAATCATTCAACTCTGCCATTAAACATGGATGCCAAGATATGAATATTGTCTTTTCTCGTAAAAGCAATACTTTATCCACTTTCTCTGCGGTTGTGAAGAGCAAGGCAGTTCACTTCCTGCCTTGCTCTTAATCCTTATAAACTAGTTGGAGACTTTCCTTGCTAAGGAAGACGTTCACTTCTAATTTGGACTCTGTTACTGTTCATTTTTCCCCTCAAAGCTGCTTTTATCAAAAGGGAACTGGACTTAGTTGATTTTTTTTCTTTGAAATCATTTTGTTTCTCATCCAAGAAGCTTCTTCAGAACTAAAGATACATTTTCAAAGGAAAAAAAATTCAGAAAGTCCAGTTGTCTTTTGGAAAAAGCATCTTTTTGACATCCATGACTTGAAGGATTGAGAATCTCCATAGACATTTAGCCTGGTGGCTTGTATTACCTGCTAGTTGTATAGGCCATCTATGTCTCCAAGATCATCAGTAAGTAAATAAAATAAATAACTTTTGATATATTTTAATTTGAATGATGATTCATTTAATAATGATTCTTTTATATTTTTTATAATGTTTGCATTCATATAATTGTTTTTATTTGATTTTTGTATTCCTACACAGAAGTAACTTCCTGTGAGATGAATGGGTATATAAATCAGATAGATAAATAAATACATAAAAATGTACAAAACCATAAAATATATTTGCAGTTGTTCCTAATATGCTGAACCTTTGTATACATCTTCTAAAAGTAACTTTATTTTTTTTTCAAAAAAGGTAAATGGTTGTACTTTAATTCTTTGAATAACATTTTAAAGATATAATTACCATATCGCTGTTTGCATTAAGTTTCCGTAGGTAGCTTCTTTTAAGATATATTTTCTTTCCGAGAAAAGAGGAACACAAGGCCAAATTGGTTGGAATGGACAACTTGTTGCATCCATCTCATCATAGCTGTATCACCACGGATAATTTGCCACAGCCAACCTGCCACAGCCATCTCACTGTGGCCAACTCACCATGGGACAGCTTGCCATGGTCAATTCGCTGCACAACAACTTGCCACAGACAATCCCACACAGGATAATTCAACATGATGAATGCTATCCACCACTGTTTTTTCAACATTATTTGCACTGACGAAAATGGAATCCATCTTTCACAGCACCAGCTTACTTGATCTGAACAGAATTTAATTTGAAATGAGCGCAAGACTAGGTATGCATTGGCTTTAGTGCATAATTTTAGCCATGACAAAGCAACATTTTCTCCAACTGAGTAAAATAATTAAACCTTGGCTATTTGCTATATCACGACTGTGGTTGAAATATAGATATCTGCAGTTAGCACTGAAAGTTCCAACTATTTTAAGGTTATAAAGAACACACAAGTTCACCAGCCACTATTTTTCTTTCACGTGGTCTGGCTTATAAATATGGCACACACCATGAAGCATTCTGAATTCTGCATCTCTAAGACATGAAGGGGTGAGGTGGGGTGGGGCGAGGACATGTTTCCTGTTCTGTCTCTTTGCAGTAGACTTGTTATGCTTTGCACTGAAGACCAAAGTATTCTAACATATTTGAATAAAACATGTCTTATCTGTCTCTAACCTGCAGGGCTATGTTAAATAAGAAGAAACAACATTTTAGTCATAATGAAAACTGTCTGATAAAACATGCCCTCTGCAAAAATTACAAAATGAATACAACCCAGTAGGGGTCTAATGCTTGATTAAAATGTGCAAAAGACAATTTCCTACATGAAAATTTAAATCCTGCTCCTTGGTTCTTTTAGTAAAGCAGCTAAATTCATAAATATAACTAAAATCTATCTGGGTAAATTGAAAAAAACTTGGATCAAAGCAAGCCTGTGCTCTAGGGAGGTAGGAAATGGCTAAGCAATTGAACGCCTTACCTAGCACAGTAAACAAGTGTTATGTAAGGTCTGCTGTAGAGAATCTTATCTCCAGTAGTTGATATTAATGTTAGGTTATCCCACTGAGCAGGCAACATTGATTTATCCTGTTAGTTTCCCTTTTAGAGGACTGAGATCAAGGCATTCCTATTGGTTTTAACTGAGATGGGTTCAGTTCAATTATTCAGTTAACCTGTTCCATGGTTTTTTATTTTATTTTCTATTACATTCTTTCTGCATTCTAGTAAACTCACAGATATTTATATATTAAGACTTCAAAAGGTATTTCCTTTTGTCTATCACCTACACTATTAATGTGTGATGTGTGGATTGATACTGATAAAATATTGCAACATGACGACATGAGCACATATGTAGTGTGTG
>JAEANM010022377.1:0-11619 GCA_017656035.1 Myanophis thanlyinensis
GAATCTCCGGGGGAAGTTCATTCCACAGGGTGGGTGCTGCCACAGAGAAGGCCCGTACCCTCGGGGTTGTCAGACGATAAGTCACTGAAAGAGCATTGGGTCTGTTACTGTCAAAAGTGGCATTGGGTCTGTTACTTGGAACCCTGACAAGTATGTTGTATAATACTAGAATGCTATAATTTTTCAGATAAGGCAAAGATGGGCAAAGTATCAACTGAAGTGGGCTGATAATCCAAGCGCTGGATGAGTTTTTGCATCCTAGCCTCAGCATCTCTTGTCTTTGTACAATTACAATTTCTATTTCCAACTGTGAAATCTTGGGAGGTTGGTGTCAATACTACCAAACAGAACTATTAGTCAGCTTTTTATACATTATTATATTCTTAGAATCCTATAAATCTAGGATAAAGTTATTGAGATTATCTAATTAATTGGTGAGTCTCAGTTTTTACTCTCCTTGGAATTGGATCTTCTTCTCATGCAGTGATCAGTTACTGGTTCATTCATTTTTCCCAATGACATGAGCACATTTCTCTGGTAAGAAGCCTTAAATAGAAAATGTCTAATTCAATTTTCTGCCTCCATTAAAGGTCAAAACAAGACCTTCTTCCTCTTTCTCCCATATACAAGTGATATAAATACGACTTTATGGCTGGTACCCAAGTTTTCTTCAAACAATGGAAGCCCAGTACAAGCTTTTATTAGGTACTCAGCAGGGCCAGTCAGTTGCAATTTTTAAAAACAGACTACATTTTTTTTGCAGGGTAAATATAGAACACAAAATATTAAGCCTCTGGTACGCAGACCTTTTTTGCATAAGACAGAAAACCCTCACAAATATTAAACTTCAGAAATTCAGTATTGTTACCAAGAGGAAGGTAATCTTCATAGAAATATCTTATACCTGTGTGGCACATGTAGTGCTGGAAACTGCAGTCAGATGGAATTGCTTTTTCCAGAATAAAATTTGTGCAAATAAATAATGCACAAGGCAATCTGTAGAGTTATAGATTCATTGCTATTGCCTTGTATGGAGAATTATATCTTGTAAAATCATGTACTAATAGTACCTTGAAATCTCTTTTGATCTGTTTTCTTGACAATGCACACCCTAGCTAGAAAAATGTTAATTATCACATCTCTCAATGAGAAGGTATATAAGAATATGATTGGAAGCTGAATTAACTTGTCCTTTGTTTGGAAAATGCACGATGAAAATAAATATATAAAATCAATAAATTAATTGGTAGTGTAATGCATCCGATGTTCAATTACTTGAAAGGAATTATTTTCTGAAGCCTTTTTTTAATCTACAAAGAAGATGAAAGTAAACTAAAGAGAGAGAAAAGCTTCTATCATATATGATGATTACCACTACTTTGGATTTGATGGATTCAATAACATTGGGAAATCAGTGGCTATAAATCTTAATAGCTGAATAGCTGAAGGTTATCTTTTGAATCTCTGATTGCTAAAAAATGACAGTGGACAAAATATTTTGCCTGTCCATCCATGTAAGTTGACTTCATAGATTCAGTATTTTGTGAACCACTATATGACACAGAATGCTGATAGTTAAGGTGAGGGCCAGAATAGCTAAAGTCAAAGTTGGGAACTAAGCAAATATTTAAGAACTACTGGACTAAAAGGGAGAAACCTGTTGATTTGTGAGAAAAGCCAGAAGAAAATGGAAGTTTAAATCACAGTGTGTATAAGACTGTCGCTGAGAATAAGCAACCAACTGGGTTCATTCTTGCTTGCAATAAAGATTCTTATCTAATTGATCTGTGTCTGTGATCCATATTCAAACTTAAGAGCTATATAAAATGAGAATATCTGTAATTTATTGCTGAATCCTTTAGAGGGAGCCTAACAATTCCAGGACAACTTTTCTTATATTCTTATCATTTCTTTACACCTCCTAATGCAACCAAGATATTTTGGAGTTAACCAATTTCTGGGATATCAACAAATCTGAAAAGCTTCACATGAGAAATGCTGACTTAATGGCAGTCAAGGTAGACTGAACCAAGAATCTCCTAATCTAAATTGCTATGCCTTAGCCCCTAGTTCTGAGCGTATAAGTAAGAAGTAATCAATAAGCAATCAATATTCCCTACCCAATGACTTTTAAGGAAGATTTGTTCCCTTGCCACTATCCATGCTTTTGAGATGAAGGAAACGAACAATCAGCAATTACAACTATTAGCTGGGACAAAACCCAGGAAAAATGGAATCAAGACTCAAAAACATGCCTCCAATAAGAGAACCTAGGACAACAATCTTCATTTATTTCGGTATTTTCTTACTGCCCTCCATTAATGGAACCATTGTGCTTTAGTTTGAGGAAAGATGCACCATTTTGATTCTTATGAAATTTGCAACCAATTAAATTGGAATCAAAAGCGAAGAATGGTAGCTACGCGATATATATTTACACCCATCTCTCCCAACATCTTAATTTTTATAGAATTAGAGTTGGAAGAGACATCAGAGGTCGTCTGACCTACTCCAACCACCTACTCAGTGCTTTACTCTATGCAGCATTTTCTTGAACATTTCCAGCCTCTCAACGAAGTCCCATATATATATACAGAGAATATAGCATTGTAGAAGTGAATGGAGATAGCCTTGAAGAAGTTATGCAACGGCTATTATGAAAACATCGTCTTAATCCACAAAAGCAGAAGGGAGTGAGGAAGAAACTCAATATTTGTTGTTTTTTTTAACTCTCTGTTATATGAGAGTAGGAGAAATTCTAATAGGTTTTCAATGTTCTGTTTATTCCTTCTAACACTAGCAAAGCTGGCTGGGGAATTCTGGGAGTTGAAGTCCAAACATCTTAAAATTGCCAAGGTTGAGAAACACTGTTCTAACACCTAACATAAATCCAGTTACTTGTATTTTCAAACCCCTGGTTTTTGTTCTGCTCATTGAACAACAGAGAGTAAAAACACCACCTTATCTGCTTAATAACCTACAAGTATCTAAAAACTGCCTGCTATCATATCTTCACAGCTTAAAATCCCAGGTCTTTTGAGTGGTTGTTTCCAGACCCTACCTCCCTCTTGGCAAGCATCCTCTGAGCTAGATTGTTAATGTGCTTTTCCTCTCCTTTTTCTACAAACTGCTTCTTGTTAGAATGCTTTACTTAGCTCTGCAATATGGAACAAATAATATCCTTTTCTTAGTTAAATTCATTTTGAATATTTGTATGTTCGTGTTCTGTTGATTATATCTGCAGCCACATTAAAATATTCTAAAACCCAATTTAGAATTCTTGAACAGAATAAATTTATTTCAATCAAATATTCCATTCTAAACATTCATAGGGGATGTTCCAAATGTCCAAACTGAGATCAGGTGGCTGCGGTGGTGGTGAGGTGGTTGTTAACTTTGAAGACAAAAACTTTTTCAGGCTGTCATAACTCCAAACTATTGTTAAACAAATGCTCACAATTCAAGGATTACGTGTACATTGAGATAATCCTTCATCAAGTCTCAAATCTGGAAGCTGGAATGCCATATTCAGATATAACGAACATATTATTTTTTAACTATAAATCATTCATACTTCCATCCCAATGAACTGGTTGGGATGGATGAGAATGGAAGTCATAGCAAGATTGCCAATTAGTAAAATAAATTTGAATACAGATGATCCCAGACAGAATTCCTAGATTAGCTTTCCCAAATCTGACATCTTCTAGTGATGCAGAATTTTAAATTCCAGAAGCCTTTCCAAAAAATAGTAGCAGATAGTTTGAAATAGTCTAGTTTAGCATATGCCAGCCTCGTTTAACAGAACCTATTTTGATTTTAGAGTATTTTTATTTGGTTGTTTGATGGATCAGGTCCACCAACTAAAGTCAGATATAAAAACAGTCACTTAGAACAGGTGTCAATACTCTAAAAATGAAGGACACAAGATAGAATTGTACGCTTAGTATCTGCAACAACCATGTAAGTCCTTTCACATAGAGATTCGTTCCCATTTTCCTCCCAAATTCAAGCATTTATTGGGAATAATTTAGGGACTTTTTTCAATTACTGTAAGAGATAGTGCCTATGGAAGAGAAATCTAGTATGATGAACTACAGTGAAGGATTGGGAAGAGACAAGAGACAGCAGAACCAGAGATGGACAGGAGACAGGAAGAAAGTTAGGATAGATGCCCCTTAGAATCTCATAGGGTACATCCATTAGAGTAAGATTAATAAGATTCTGGCAAGAGTCTGTCTAGTGTATGTAGGCAAATAAAGAACTGAACTCCGGCTGGATTGTTCTGTGTTGTTTTTTCAGCCTTTTACTGGATAGCTGAAGATCAGAAAATCTATAAATGACTGCAACTCACTCAGAGATCTACACACAGATTCTGAACTAATCCTATCACCAATTATAATTTAGACCAGCAGCCCCAGCCTTTTGGACACAGAGGTCTTCCCATGGACTGGACAGAGCATGGTTTTGCATGCTGCCTATGTCCCATGGATGGAGTTTTGCTTGGTTGGATGGTCCAGTTTTAGCATGCCTGTGCCGGTCCATGGACTGGGGGATGGGGATCAGTGATTTAGGCTGTAAACATACTTGGAGACTTTTCCCACAGAGACCATGGCTGAAAAAAATCATCTTTCTGCAGCTACATCTGCCATATCATACAAATTTTGCATGATGCTGGAGCAAGGCAAGGGTAAGAATGAATAAGTTTATGCTTCCATCATTAACCAGCATCAAATCCATGGAACGGACACCCTCAAAATGTTTCAGTGCCATCTGAAATATAACCAGAGAAAAGACTATGTAGAAGACAAATGCTTTATTAGAGGTCATCGAACTACCAAGCAAGACCATACAGAATTGTCCTTCAGATGGTGCATTATGGAAAACTGCAGAGAGATCTGCATTGGGATGGAATATGGTACTTGCTTTCAGAACACTGAGCAGAGAAGCAATAATGACCTTGATAGATATCACTAAAATCATAGTTTGTAAGTAATTTGCTACTCTTCGGTTCACAAAATACTCTAAAACACATACGTGTGGATCAATAATTTATGCTGCAGACACATTTTTCAAGCCTCTTTTCTCAAAGTAGCAAATGTGCTGGCAGTAATGACCTTGACTAAGTCAACACTTGTCTTTCAGAAGATGGCTTTGGAATGTTGAGCAAAATCCAATTCTCAAGAAGTAAGTTCTCTCAGAGAGCATGGCTACTCTAGCAGATCCACAAACATAGCTGGAGCTGTATGAGATGCACATTGTGAAGCAATACACAAACAGTGTGCAATTCTGGGATTGCAAATGTCACTTTTCTGTGTGCTATAGCTTCCTCATACACCATGTCCATGAAATCCAATCCACTTTCTATCAAAATGGTTATCAAACATATACAGATATATAAACATAAGTACAGTTGTTGTGCTCACCAAAACGAAAGTAAAAGAGGGGACGGTTTGCTGCTGTGCTGTGCGGTGCTGTGCGCTCTCTAGCTGCTGCTTCCCGGATGTCACAGACCCCAATGTTGCTAGTGCGGTGCATCCTTCTTGCGGGCCCTTCACTGTGCTGCAGTCTACACCGTACCGCGGCAGCTCCATTTGCCGCTGTAACAATTTGAAAAAAAACTAATTAAATCATGTTTAGTTTTTTTACATTTGTTACAGCCACGGATGGAGTTTCAGCCCCCATGCAGTTGAAGTATGTACACACACAAGTCCCAAAGCAGGTGTACCTGCACATATACATACATCCCCACCCCACCCCCCAACATGCAAACACATATACAAACATTGTAAAACAGAGCCACATAATCAATTTCCCACTAAGCCAACATTGGTGTTTGTAATGTCAACAAAGCAGCAGCCAGAAGACTGGATGTTGAAATAGTCAAGAGCTGCCTTTTGGATTACAGCCAGTATTTTGGGTATGTTTACTCAAAATGTAAAGGCACCTTACCCAAAGTATTACATGCAGAATTAAATTGTTTTGGTTTAAAGATGTAAAACACCAAACTTTCCCAACGATTTGACATTGCATTTTCCAATAGATCATAGCAAATAGTGATTGAAGTGCGACGAATGGCACTTTAAAACAACATCTTTCCAAAATGGGCAAAGCAACTCCCCTTTGGAAGAATCTAGAAGCAAGCAAGTTTCATCAGAAGAAAACACCAATTTTGTCTGGAAAGTGCTGAAGAAAGAAATATAGGAACAAAGACTATGACAAATACACAATCTCCTAGCTCTAGGAAGCAGTAGTGTGCAACTTTAGCAGCTGCTCATTCTGTTGGCATAACACAATGAGAGAACTGCACAGGGGCATCTCCTGCACATTTTTCCCAACTTCGCTTTAGCAGAAATAGCTAATGCAGGACAAAATCCATAAATTTGGCAGGGAATCTTAGAAACTCTACAGAATGTGTTAGCTTAATATTCTAGCACTTTTTTTAAAGAGTAAAAATGCTAGAAGAATACAAATGCGAAGATGTCAGAAGACTTTATCAGTGGGTTTTTTGATGTCTCAGAAAAAATATGGTCAGTCAATTTTTTTTATCCTTTTACTTCAGACTGGCAAAAGTGTGTGTGTGTGAATTGCCTCCCAAAAAGCAAAAGAAATTATGAAAAATATTTGCTTTATTTGCGTAGGGGACAGGTAAATTATATGGTATTTTCTTAAGAGTAGGATTTTTGAATTTCTTGGCAAACAAAATTCTTTTTCTTAAAATAGCACAACAAAAATTGGGATTGTTTTAGCTAAAAACTTAGTTGCCAATAGATTTCTGGACTCCTCTGAAGGACAGATTTTGACCTTTGTATATTCTGTTCATGGCTTAACTTCTAAAATGAGAGAAGTAGGGCTCAAATAATTAAATGATTTTGTACATGGAGTGGTCTTTCTAAGTTAATTTTCTATGTGGCTAATCATGCTAAAAATGTCATATTCTTTATACTTGGTTTGGAAGAATACTAAATTTGTAAACTCCAATTTGTGATCTTCCAATTGCAGTTTGGAAACTATGTAAATTCAAGTGAAAATTGTTTTAGAGCTTATTATTTGTCCCTACATGACATGGAGATCAGTCTGTAAATGCTTCATGGCACTACACAAAACTATACAGCCAGGATCTTCTCCACTATACTTTGCATATACAAGTAGTTCTCACTTAATAACTGACCTTTTAAGCTCAAAGTTATGATGGCAATGAAAAGGTAACTTTGTGACAAGCCCTTTCATTGATGGCTATGGCAGTGTCCCATGCAGTTATGTGATTAAAATGTGGGTATTTTGCAGTTAGTGGGCATTTATGATTCTCCCAGAATCTCATGCCACATGCACTTCACAGTGAATTTCATCCAGTAGAATTGATGGAGAAACTAGAAGTAAAATTGCAAGTGGCTGTCACTTGATGTCTTGCTTGATATCCATAATGGAAAAGACATCGTAAATTTAGTCCAATCATGTAATGTTTTGCTTAATGACCACATTGTTTAGCGATGGAGTTCTCAGTCCCAATTGTGATTGTTAAGACAGGACTATCTATAATATACACTGAAGCCAAAAAAAAAAGGACAATTCATATTATCATATTTTTATGTACATGTAAATTAATATGTCTGTTTGCACTGTGCAATTCAGCAAACATGTATAGTTCTAATTTTTCTAATATATGTGTATATATTAAAGTTATTCTAGTGCAGCCTTCCCAATCTGCTGCTTTCTAGTTTTATACACATACATATGTACATATCTATATGCATAGACATACATACACATATTCTTTCTGGGGAATCATAATCTAAAAGTTAATTGGCTTTGAAGACTGGAAACATCAATGTAAATCTAAAACTTTTAATCCAAAACTAGTTTTGCCAGACAGAGGAAATTCTGAAAATTAGGTGAGCACTGTCTACTTAAAATCAATGGCCAAGTCCCAAAAAATGCCTTTTTAATCCTCTGACTTTTTATATTCTTTTAGAAAAAAGGGATACAGCATCTCTCAGAAGGACACTTTTGATTCCAGACCCTCCTTTTCTAACCCCTGACTTAGATGCTCTGATGTCACGGGTTCTGGGGAATGCATTCATTTCAAAAACCTGGTTAAATATTTGAAAAAGAACTGAAACAAAACCCCTGATACTGCCTTGTTTGAAAACTTAGTGAAACCTTTTGAAGCTAATAGAAGAGTTTCTGTAGCAATTAAATCCGCAATGTTGAGTCCATTGAAACCTTTTTGAACCCACATTTTGCTTCTCTCATCCCTACAGAGCTACATGTTGATTACGGAAGCGTGACATTCAAATTCCAGATTAAATCCAAGGCAGGATTTATAAGTAAACGACAAAGCTCCTTTAAAACCAGCTAATAATCCTGCTTGTCTGGGTGCAATAAAACCTCATCTTGGATTCAGATGTCATGCAGTACTGAGCTAGTCTGACTCATTCACCTGCCGGCATGAGTGGGAAAATAAGAGGATAAAGCAGGAAGAAATAGGCCAGTTAGCCTTGGCTTCTATGCATATACGTAAAAATAATCCTATGTGTAACTATCTCTTGCTCCTGTTCTATAATAAGACATATAGAGATCTATGTATATTATTGTAACTTTCTTTAAGTTATAAATGCATGCGTATATAAAGTATTTTACTCCCTTATTGGGTTTTTCTTTCTCTCTTTAAGGGAGAAAGAAAGGGTAAATCAGACCAAACCTAATCAGACCTCATTGATCAAGTAATGGTATTCTGAACAGGTTTTATTTATTGGGTGTGGGTGGGAGGGGAGGCTACTGGACTCAAAAATCATAGAATGGACTCATAGAATCATAAAATCACAGGGCTAGAACTGACCTTGGAGGTCTTCTGGTTCAAATCCCTGCCCAAGAGAGTTGGACTTGAATATACCTATTCTTCCCTGCTATTGTCCTTATTTTGATTGGGATTCTGCATTTGTTAATGGTTCTGGCACAATTGGAAAACTTCCTACCCATCATGTCACCCTATTGCTGAACGTCAGTGAAGTCAAGCAATTACTGTGCCAGTTGGAGTTTTGTGCTGTCCATGATTCATTGCTTGCAGTGGAATATTAAGATTTTGGTGGTACACCAAGTGTTTATACTCTGCTATGGTATCAGGTGAAATCCTCTACTTTCTTAGCTGGCCCTCTGCCACCTCCTTGACTCTAAACAGCTATAACTGCAAGCATAGAAAGAAACTGGCCAGCAGGCAACAAAAATGTAAAACCCTTCTAATTACCTTCTAACCTTGGGCTATTAAAACAAACAAACATGCATTTGATTTTTGAGAGCTATCTGATTGGTTGATCCATACCATAGATCCAAACAAAGAAACTTCACTGCATTAATTATGAATGAAATAATCACCTATTTCTCACCATTTAATTTCTGCTACTGTTATATGGACCACAGGGAAGTGCGCCAAGGTAAATGCCTTGTCGAGTCCTTCGGGAGAGGGGGCGGTATATAAATCGAATAAATAAAATAAATAAAAATAAAAAAATGCTGTCATTTGTCCCAAATACTGATAACTGAGATAGCCTTGTCCAATTGGACATCTTCCAGTTGAATTTTAAATACATCTTCCAAGATTCCTCAGCCATACTAAGCAGCTGAGCAGTTTTGGAAGAAGCAGATCCAACAGATTAGGGAGGAATAATTAGAACATAGTTGGTCTGAGATGTACTGTCCCTAAAACTGAAAGGACATGGGTTACTGGCGTTTCATTTCTATCTATAAGACCACCACCAGAGAAAGGAAATTTCCTTAAGCTCCAGGGTGCTTAAATGTCATCTATGTCATCTAGGCTTCCTCTTGTACACTTCAATATTTGGAGTGCAGTGTCCAGATGGATTTGACAATCTATCTCTCCTTTCTCATTTTCTCCAAAATCTGCAGATATTCCTTAGTAGATAACAATGTACTGAGAGTCAATTAAGTGAAGCTAGGTCCACTTAAGACAGAGATAGTTGGACAGATGTTTTTCAGGCCAGTAATTTTGAAGATTGCTTGTCATGAATTAGGTAGCATTTCCTTCAACAGTGCATATCTTAAGGATTTTACTCAGTTCCAAATTTACAACATTATGGCACATTCTCAAGACGTATTCTGCTCACAATGTCTATTTCTAGAAATATCCTTTTCTTTAGGAAAATATCTTTGAAGGAGATGGAAAGTTTAGAGGTATGAAATACAAATAAATAAAATATTGTTGATTTTAAATCTGAAATAATTAAAATATGGCCAGATATTATTTTCTTCCATAATTTTAGTTGAAAATACTTATACTTTTCAACAATCTTATCTAGCTCCATTTACCATGTGATTCTTATTTCTATGTGGTGGCACAGTGGTTAGAATGCAGTATAGCAGGCTAACTCTGCCCATTGCCAAAAGTTCGATCCTGGTCAGCTACAGGTTTTGACTCAGCCTTCTATCCTTCCAAGGTCAGCAAAATGAAGACCCAGATTATATGCTGACATTTGTAAACTGCTCAGAGAGTGCTATAAAGCACTATGGAGCAGCAGTTAAGCCCAAGTGTTAGTGCTGTTGTTACGAAACTGGGATGGGAATGAGAAGAGATGGACACCTAGGCCATATATTTAAACAAGGAGACAAACATTTGTCCACAAGGACTAGCTGGTGGGAAGAACTGACACACATTACACAATAGTGACAGATTATTTTGTGCCTCCAGATAATAAATTCTCTACAATGCACAGTAACAGATTGTTGTAATGATTAATACACATGACAGTTCCATGCACTGATTTTAAATTTCTACATACCTGGAGGTTGTGGCAAGTAGGCCCCAATTAATTTTGATCTCTTCTTTTCATAGCCCTTCTGTGTGATGTCACCTGCCAAAGAAAGCAAAGAAAATCAAGACAAGCTTTAATGAAGGAAGAACTCATCCACCTAAGTCAAGAAGGTAAATGCTTTCTCTCTGCGCCACTGTTTGTTTTGATGATCATAATGAATAAATGGTTGAAAATATATTATTTCCATTTTGCCTGGAAAAGATCATTTAAGCTGGAGCCATTTTTGCCAACTAAACTCCCAGTATAGTTTTCTACCAGTTGTGGAAGTCCAAGAGTCAGAGGGCTGCATTATCATTGCAATATTCTGCCTTATAAAAATACAGCAGCTTTCATTATGTTAATCAACAGTGGATTATATAGGATATTTGAGTCGGTAATGGCTGGCAAAGGACAGTGCCAATTAGCATTTTCCACCACTATTAATGGGATTCTTTAATCAAGCATGAAGGATGCACAAAAGATTTGGAACTGTTGGTACACCATTCAAATAATAGTATTGTATAAACATTTGGCTAAGCTTCTAAGAGCTACTTGAAGACAAAAATGCAAAGCATCAATTGCATCAAACTTCTCAAGACCAGGCTATAAAAAGATACTATTTCTATCCCTTCAGCGATACGTTTGAGATGATTTTTTTTTTTACAGATCAAATATTATGTCCTGAGATGCACCAAAAGCAACAAATAAAGACAGGGACATTAATTGACTGGTTTTGCTAGTGAATCGCAAAACGTTATATGATTTTATTGCAGCACTCTGCCAAACTTTGATCAGTATTTATATATATATATAT
>JAEANM010022378.1:0-11619 GCA_017656035.1 Myanophis thanlyinensis
AGAAAGAAGGAGGCAAGAAGGGAGAGAAAGAAGGGAATTTGTGTCTCGAGGCTGTGTTTTTTCAATTTTTTTTTCCCGATTTTTTTTCCCGATTGTCCTCTTTTTTGGAAATCAAAATATGGTCACCCTAGTTTAAAATAACTTTGATCCTTCTCAATCATGGAAGATGGAGTGACAGGAAAGGGGTTAGCTTCACTTCACTTTTGTTTTGTTAGAAAGGATGTATTTTCTTCCATTCCCATGGAAGAAACCCTTTTCTTTCCATTTCTTTCTGCCTTCCAGAAGCTGCACTCTTCTTCTTGGTTCCATGTTGGGTCAAGAACCCAACAGAATGGCAACTATGAAGGCTTATAATGAGCAGAACGCCACATTAGTTTTGCTCAAACATCTCAAACACCTTGAAGGCTGCAAATGTTGGGTTGCCCCTACCTCCAAGGAATCCAGGTTAAGAGTGGAGGTCTAATCCCGAGTGGCAACCACTCTCTTTTTCTCTCTCAATTTCTACTATAAGCCTTGTGTTGATACATTGGAGCTGCTCTCCCCATCAGTAGCTACTTCTGACTGGGTCTCTGGACTGATCCATTTCTGCCATTCATGCAAGCTGGTCTTGAGAGAAGCAAATGGTTTGTATGCAAGGAATTTCAAACTGCTCTATGACTTATCTGAATCATTACCAAAAGCAATGGAAGAATTAGGGCCCAGGAAAATACTTGAGCAATTGGAAAGCAACATGCTCTGAAGATCCATCACATTTCTGTTTTACACGAGTTTTTTTTCCTTTACAAAAGCCATCACAAGGAATCTAACAAAAAGCAACACTCTTTCAACTCACTACTTGTGGGAAATAGGACATTACCGCATCTACATTCAGTTTAATTCTAATTTTCTGGGAAATATGATTTATAGTATTATTCAATGACCTACATTATAGTGGGTATCCAAGTTTTAATCTATTCACTGAGTGAATAGTCCTAGGGTGTGTGTGAAATCCTGAATATTCACCAATAAATATATCGGGCTTAGGGTTTAACTCAAGAGACTAGTTCTCTATCTCAGCAATTGTCATGAACTCTCTAAGATTAGATCATTATTAGTGAGAGTCACAAGGTCATTCTCACAGCCCACTCACCTGCTAAATACATGTCAGAGCAGGCATTTCAACTTGCAGTCAGCTCTCAGAAGTCTACCAACTAGCCACCAATTAACAACTTCTCAGCTTATCGCAAATAGACTATGATTTAATCAGCTGGCTTATTTCCAATGTTTAAAAATATTTTGACATAATTAAAGTATCACTAATTAACTAGAGTTAATAAAAACCCTGTGAAATAACTTCAAATATTCAACAAGGGGACTGATTTTAGGAATCCTAATAATTAATGCTGTAAATAAGATTATATGCAGGTGAGAAATCTTTTTTGTGCTTACTCTATGGTGGTCATACACATAACCTTTGCTTTAACACTACAATTAGAGCTGCACAAAACCAACCATTAGAGCTGTTTTGGATAATAAAAAGATTTTCTGTAGGAAAGCAAAGGGTAGTGTATTTCCTGAAAGCTTATTGAAATCATTTATACTGCCACCAAAGTTTTCAGTTTATATAATTGGGAGACAGTGGATAAGTTTAAATACTCAGAATTACACATTCACTATCCTTTGCTCACCAAAAATGTTTTTCTAGGAGAGCATGTAATTCCTCTTGGCTTTAGTAAAGCAAAAGTATTCTATGAATCTGAACTAACCATTCTCAAATCCTTCCTACTGGAATTGTTGCGAATTATGGTTTCTTATTCTAGGTGGCTTTAGCAAACACTTTTTTAAAAATCCAGTCCAACACCAATTTAATCTACATGACATTCACTGGAATTGATGATGGGGATTGTAATCCTCCCAATTTTTATGCAATCTATCCATAGTGGTGACATGACTGACCACTGTTATCTATGAGGGCTATTAATCTGCATTGAGCTTAGTTAAGTTACTCTTGTACTTCTTGGACCAACTTTCCCAAAAAGTGATGCTGAAGAAGTTCTGAGCCATTTTTGTAACTTCATTTTCATCACCTAGAATGGCTGCATAACATTTTGCAAAACTGAGTAATTATCAAATGCACATATTATTCAGTTTACATGACTATGGATATGCAAAAAAAAAAAAAAAATCAAAACTGCGATGTATGTAATAATGTCCCAAAACTGTAGAGCAAATGAAAACATTTCACAGCACTGGATTCTGATCCCTCTTTTTTAGATGCTAGGAATTCAATCCTATAGAGCACAGTTCATAACTGTCAGCTTCTTGTACCAAATTTGCAGAAGGAAGAGACACCATTTTCTGGTTCAATTAAAGAATCACTCCAAAAAACCTAGATTACTTCTTACTGCTAAGTAATAGAAAATTTCAGATCATAAAATGTTTCTATTTATCATGAAGCTGAATAGTTAGAAGAAACTGATCTAATCAGAGACAAGTTTCATCCTTGCAAGATGAAGAGCTGATGCATCCATTCTTCGTTTGCAAGAAATCAGCAGACCCATAAGGATTATAATAATTTCCAACTCTACATAGGACAGATTACTGTATAATCAGAATTAAGAACGCAAAATACAAAATTATATGCTTGCTCTGTTTCAGGCACTTTCAAGATCATAGGTTTATTTACCATAGGTAAAAAGCTAGTATACAGATTGGGAATTCCCTTTACTTTCAACTACAGTTATATGCATCATTTAGTATTCTCTGTTTTCAGTGTTAAAGAAAAATCTCTAGATATCAGGCCCACTATTAATGTGTTCTGTTATTTGAACCAAAAAAGGGGGGAAGCCAGTTTTTAATTTGTTCAACGCATAATATTTACATTGTGAAGCAAGGACAAGCAACAGTAAGGAGGTAATAAACTTTAAAAAGCCAGTTTATATACTTTTTACAATAATGTGCTAATCAGCATAATTGTATATAAAAATTAAAACATAGTAGAGTGTCCTACTACAGAAATTTTAATTGGTTTAACTGTAGTATTCACCTGCTAACAATTTACATGCAATACTTGCTAAGATTGACAGCTGATTTTTTTTTTGAAGTGTTAAGTAGATTAATGACATGAGACGTTGTACAGTATTAGGTTGTGAATAAACTAAAACTGAAAACTGCACAAAGAATTTTACTGGTCACAAGCCTCTTCTGAAAATAAGATTAAAAAAAAAATTTATAATAACGTAGTTTTATCATACTACAAATACTATCAAGGCAATGCATAGGCAGATTGTACCTGGATGGCACAAAACCCAGGCAGGTCAGAAAAGAATCACACATGTTCACTCACTCCATTATAGGAGGCTCAGCTTCCCAAAACAGGGCAGGGCAGAAGGGAAGGCAGCAGCTGAAAAAAGCAAATAATGGAATGCCAGGTGTACCATCCACTGACATTTGGAATTGTACTAAAACCATTTAATGTGCTCGTGTGTTAATATACAATTCTTCCTATGTGCAGGCTACATTGGAATGTATCCCATCATAAAAGCTTTTTGTGAAACTGGGCTTTTCTGTACTAATCTGAGATTTCAGAGTGTTGTTTTGCAGAGGGAAACTTCTCCAACATCTCCCCTCCCCCCAAAGCATAAATAAAGTGTTTCATGGGCAGCAACGTGCAAACGTTACTGAGTCCATCTTGGGATATTCAAGGTTTTAGAATTATTTGAACACATCCAAACTTCAATAAAGAAAGAAAATATATTTCGCCAAGTATTGCTTTGATGCTTATCTCAGATTCATTCGGCTAAGTTGGTTCTATAGGAGTTTCCCACCCAAAATGTTCATGGCTTAACAGTGCCTGTAAAACTACTTTCCGCAGATTTCAATGTAGCTCAACTTTGGGATGTCAAAATACCTTCTATGATTTTAGTCCATAATGCTCTGCTGCTGAGGCACATTATAGAGCTAAATCCGCTGGAAACTAGGTTCTTGCTTCTCTCCTGGGAAGTGGCTTCTCTTTGTACAACAGCATTCCGGAGGAAGAAAAGGAAGTACACAATAGAAATCTTAAAGTAACTTAAACTGGATATAAAACAGAATGACAATATGACAGCCCACCAGTTTAAGAACAGGAAGTAGCTTTCTTGCACCAGCAGAATCTGTAGTAGACACACATGGGGGGTGGGAGAGGTGTATGGGGACCCAGAACACATTACCTACCATTCTTGTTAATTCTTATGAACAGGAGCCAATTTTCATCACAAAGGGGGAGGTACAGATGACAGAAAATATGAATCATCGAGAGAAGGCGTAACCGATTTACATGAAATGAGGGGGGGACAAAGAGTCTGAGCAGTCTGATTGTACTTATTTTGTGAAGGCTGCTACAACAGCCCACAGAACCTCGTTTGTGTTGGCCTTCATACATTCGACTTCAGGGTCTAAATCCAGGAGCTGCCGCACCCTCTTTGTGGCAAGGTCATACTGCTCATCCAGTAGAGGGGCAAAAGCGTTCTCCAGGACGTCTGACGCGTGGGCTAAGTAAATGAGAGCCAGCAAGCGCTTGTCCATGCGGTGGGGGTCATTCACCCATCGGTCAAGCACAGCTTCTTGAACTTTCTTGATGAGGCGCTGCTTAATGTTGTTGTTGGTGAGGGGGTGCGTGGTCATGTCAAAGAGGAGAAAGTTCTGTTTCTCCGTAGTCAAAACCCCCTTTTCAACTAGGTTTTTGGCTAACCGTTCGCGGACGTTTCTTAACTGGTAATGCAATTTTAATGGATTCCATGTCTCACCTGGAAAAAAAAAAACAGAAAAAAGGCTCCTAAACATTTAACAGGTATTTTGGTAACATCATCACCCCAAAAATATAATAATGTTCCCCCCATAAGAAGACTTAATGACCTGCTTCATAACGATGTACTCAGCACCTCTGGATCACACAAACACCCTTTAGAAGCACAATCTCCCTCCCTGAACTTTTTCAAATTCAAATTTATTGGTCACATACACAGTCATACATGGTACGATATGCAGTGAAATGCTTACGCGACTGATCGCGAGTAAGTTAAGGCAAAATGGGAGGGTAGGGTAGGAAAATAAGTTAGGGATAGTTGGGAAGGTGGGAGTGAGATACAATCATGGTTCCTGTTATAGTCCTGAGTGTTCTTGTGATTCCTGGTTTAGTGTCCGTATTGCCTGTGTAAAGAAGCTTTTTCTTATTCTCTCTTTCCAAGTGAACCTCAAAAAAATATTATAGCGGATGAGGCCACATGCATTTTTTTTTGGCATGTGTGTGTAAAAATATGAACCTTTCTACAAGAAGATAAACCATATAACTGAACAAGCCTTGTAACAAATGTTGAACGATTAACTCTTATCTTAAAGAAACTACAGGTAGTCCACAACTTATGATCACAATTAAGCCCATCATTTTTTTTGCTAAGTGAAACATTTGTTAAATGGATTTTGTCCCATTTTACAACCTTTCTTGCCACAGTTGGTGAGTGAATCACTGCAGGTGTTAAGTTAGTAACACAGTTGTTAATGCTTCCCCATTGACTTTGCTTGTCATAAGGTCACAAAAGGTGAGCACATGACCCTGGACACTGCAATTGTCATAAATATGAGTCAGTTGCCAAGCATCTGAATGTTGATCATGTAACCATGGAGATGCTGCATCAACATGTGAAAAAAGGTCATATGTCACTTTTTTCAGTGCCACTGTAACCCTGAATGGTCACTAAATAAACTGTCATTAAGTCAAGGACTACCTAAAGGCAACTGACATTTAAAATTGAGTAAGAGAAAAGGAGAAAGCGATAGTCTTTTCTCTTCAAGTATTTTGCAGATAACTGCATTTCCTAGATTAGTTTTAAAAGGTTGGTTCTTTAACAACTTGACCATTAGTTAAAACTATATATATTGATACCCTGTCTACTTCATTAGTTCTCAGGTATTGAAGTCTACCGTAGGCAAAGTTTACTGCCTATCTTAAAATATTTACAGAACCCACAAAATATGCTGAAAATATATAGATTTCACTCTTAAAGTCTTATTAAACAGGTATGAAAGGGGGGAAAACCCTTCTTTTATGTGACCATTGAATTAGATTATTTTTCTTGGTATATTGCTGACACCTTGTGACCAAACCTTCAAACTACAAGGAATTCTGAAGAAGTTAAGTTACTTCTAAGTTGACAATTATTTTACCATGTGTTCATATATCAGAGTTCTTTGCAGATTTACAAATATTTTGCAACTTTCCTTATGAATGAGCTTACAATGCAATCAAAGTAATCTGAAGCTCTGTTGTATCTTATTACGAGAAGGAGATTTTAATGCATATTTCTTTTCAAAACTATAAATGAGATGTAGTACTTCAGATTAGAAGCATGACTGAACATACTGAATATCAATAATTTAAAACAAATTATTGCCCCCAAACTAAAAGATTCAAGAAGGAGGCTAGGCTAGAACTCATTCAAAGGTGATACACAGAGATGTAAACCTATCACGTGGTTGGAGGAAGTAGTATTGCATTCTATCCAAAGAATGTATTTTACATGTTATGGCTGGGGGTTTATTACATATAAAGAAATACAAATACAGTTAAGGACATCTTGTTCAGTGCCATTCAAAGTTACAATAGCACCACACAAAAAGGCTTAGAATAGATCCTTGACATTGTGGCTGTTGCAGTGTCCTATGGTTAGGTGATCATAATTTGTGACCATCATTGTCAGCTTCTGACAAGCAAAGTTAATGAGGAAGCTAGCAGGAAGCTGCAAGTGGTACTTAATGACATGATGCTGCACAGTCTTCACTTAACACCGCAACCAGAAATGCCGCAATTGCTTATGCAAGTTGGCACAGTCATCTAAGGTCACACTTTATGGCTGCGTCACTTAGCATCAGAATCGCCAGTTCCAATGACGTCGATAAGCAAAGACTACCTGTAAGTTACAGAACTGTTTTTTGGCCTACTTGTGGAAATATTATACAACTGGTGAAACTTTGGAAGTGCGGTTTTTAAACAAGGTACTTATGGGGCAAAATGTAACAATGTATAAAATAGTTTTCCTCAATCTGTCTCCCTCCATTTGTGCTGCAAACAAACCATGCTGACTTGGGAATTCTGGGAGTTGTAATTTCAACACAAACAGAGGTAGACAGATTGGAAAGCCAGCATAGTAGTAGAAACCATCTGTGTTAAAAAAAACCAACATAAAACTACAGATGCCAACAGTCACATCTGGAGCCTTACAATATAAGGCAACTTCCTGATTCTTTTTCAAATTGGTTTTCTTGGCCAATAACCACCACACAAATAACAGTGATATGCTATTTTTCTGCTTTCATTTACTTAACCAAAATTACATCTATATGCATATAAATAGCACTTTGATATGCTTTCCCTCAAGCATTTAATATACCTGATGAATATTAACAGAGTAATCAATATTAGCCAATTTGCAGCTTGGAGGACTGAAAAGAAAGGCACCTGACTCAATTGGTATTTCAGTCAGAAGTTGTCTTCTAAGGCTTGTTTTGCTTTCTGAATCCCTATGCAAAACATTTTTTCTGGAAAGAAACTGTGAAAGCATTGTTTACTATTCTAGTAAGAAAAGCTCTGCATTAGTCTCATGTTCAACACTGTTTTTTTCTTCCAGTTAACACACAGCAAGGACAAAAGGAAATAATGCAGACACTTGTCATTAAGACTTAAGTCTATTATTTACAAGGGATTAACTCCCCTGATTTCACTGGAACTATGAATAAACATTATGCTGCTTGTGAAATATACTTAAGGTGGAGAAAGTTAATAAGCAGACTGAAAGAAAAACAAAAATGGAAGCCTTGTTGCATTGAACTATGAAGCAGAAGTAGATTAAAATGTTCTATTATAGTGTATGACTAAACCACATATTTGGAACTCATAATTTTTTTTACTTTTCAGAAATAGCAACATGTTATTACTTCAAAGGAAAAAACATATTAGCACCAAGCATAATCAAATTTTCATTTTCAAGAGGCAAAAGAAAGTATAATTTAAAAATTATAACTCAATAATGGAAATCCTTTCTTTTTATTAGAAATATACACTACCAGGAATCCTGTGTGAATGCCACAGCCTGAACAGGTTCTAAATTAAAAGAGAGGATTGTCTTTGGAAGAAATTAAGAACAAAGAGAAATCTGGTCTGGTGCATTTTTAATTTGGATT
Source organism: Myanophis thanlyinensis (assembly GCA_017656035.1). NCBI lineage: Eukaryota > Metazoa > Chordata > Lepidosauria > Squamata > Homalopsidae > Myanophis > Myanophis thanlyinensis. The sequence goes on from JAEANM010022378.1 coordinate 8,197, forward strand.
TCTAACCTGGTTTCTCTCACTTACTAGGAATTAATCGAGCATATACTAATATAACTGGAATATAGCATGTTCCAGGGTTAGGCATGGTTTGGTTTAAGGATGACCCGTAGTTAAGAATGTGGCCTATCATAGCAAAATTCAAGTTAAATACACAATGGTTCAGGTTCATTGCAGCTTACATACAAATTTGATTTAAAGGACAACCCTAGGAACAGAACTTGTTCTTAAACTGGGAGCAACCTCTATACATTTTTTTATTTCTACTTGTTCTTTTTCCTTAGTAATAAATTTATATTTTTAAACATTTAATTTTTGTTATTATGTTTTCTCTGAACCAGGTTAGACAAAGTTAAGACATTTTTTTAAACTAAAGGACAAAGACGGAAGCAAGGAGCCCTGATTTCCGTAACAAGGTTATAGGAACTCATAAAGGTAGGAGCTGGTTCTTTCACTCCACGAAAATAGCTGTGTAGTGTAGTAGTGATGGAATCTGTGTAGTAATGATGGGGTCTTTCCTCAAATTAACTATTGTTTTTCTTCACCTTGCTTTTGGGAAAATTAGAATAATAATGCATATTGTATGTGAGCTGTATCAAATTCCATGATGACATTCTCGAATCTGAACTGGATTCTTATAATTCCTTTCTGAATTCTATCTCTGTTCACAAACCTAAAAAAACATCAAGATTCAACAATAATCATCCCAATAGCCAGTTTCTAGGCATCAAAAAATGGTAATATCTCAAGGTACACAATCAAAACTGTTGAAAACAAGAAAGGAAAGATAATAAGAGGATCTCCAGATTCAAATAGTTTGAAAGGCAAAAAGTGATTAACAGAGTATCCATACTGCTACAATATTAGGAACACAGCACTACATGCATAATAGAACTCCCTGTCCCACCAAAGCAATGCATATTTTACTGGATTATCTTGTTGTACGGAATTTTAAATGATTACCCCCCTAAATCTCAGAAGATTAACACTAATGCTTTAAAACTAATTTTAATGCTGAAAACTAGTTAACATTGTATGGCCAGACGACAGAAATATAGCAAGATCACAACTTGAAAACTCGTGCCTTAAACACTAGTATGTAATTAATGGCAGCCCAAAGAAATTTGAAAGCATTCAAGAGAGGTTAATTTTTCACAGAATTTTCTTACCACTAAGCAGTTCTATCCAGTTCTGCACTGTTTCTGGAGGCTGAGTCTCTTTAATGTGCTTCAAAGCTTCGTCAAGTAGAACATCTCCTGTAGGAGCATCTGATTTGCAGATCACCTGATTGGAAATGCAACAGATAAAATGAGCATCTCAAATTTTAATTTCTTAACATCAAGTACAGAGAACATGGCTAAACACCATGACTTTTTACAATTAAAGGGTTAAACACAGCAGACTGTGACAAGTGTTTTTTTCCCCACTTTTCACAATCAAAACTCAGTATCTTCTGTGAGCTATGAAATTCCTGGCACAATTCTGTAGATCACATGAAGAATTTAAATGAAGAATAATTATTCCAGATTATTAGAGTGTGGTATTAACAATCATAGAGAAACAAATCCATGTCAGTGCAGACACTGAAAATAATGGCTATGATAATTAAACTCAGTATGGTTCTTCCAGATATATCCCTATATTGATCAAATAAAAAAGGTGTCAGGAAGCAAAGCAATTAAAGCCACTGCTATCTAGTCACCACAGATTTAAAAAAAAAGCAGAGAACATTAGCAATAAATGCAAAAAAGCAACTACGGATAATAGCTCTTCCTTAATCTGTTCAATGCCAAACCCACTCTCCTTTTGATATTAGACAGGTGGTCAACTCTTTGAGGTAGTCCATAAAAGAAACACCAATCATGATTACCAACACTACCTTTATTGGAAGATTACGGTAACAGAATCTTGCAAATCTGAAATCCCCTCCTTTACTGTTAATTCCCAAAAAATTGAGGGAGGAGTCACTTCTAAGATGCCCCCCCTTCTACAGAGTGCAATACCTTCTGCATAATGGTTGTCCTATCTATCCTACAGCTTTTCCTCCTGTCTTCTAAGGTCATTTTCATTCTTATAATTCTGATTCTCATACTATTACACCAAGTATGGAGGATGTACAGTTCCAACAGGGTGAATAGAATCCAAGAGATCCCAACAGAGCTCGTAAATATTTTTGCTGGGGCCAATCTTTCTTCCTAAATAAAGAAAATATCTTATATCTCAGGGCTGTCAAATTCGCGGCTCGTGGGCTGGATACGTTGCACGCTGGCCATGCCCACGCCCAATATAGCAAAGGGGGAAAAAGTTGTGATATGTCATGTGACACCACAGGGACGCCGTGAGTTTGAAACCCCTATTTGTATCTGATCAGTTGCTGCTGATTTTACATTCTATAATCACACTTAAAAGTCCTTCTAAAAGTCCAGCTAAACTTCTAAAAACCAGAAAGTTGATGTAGACAGAGTGTTTCTCAGGATGGCAAATATGGGGAAGGAAGAACTTATCTTCCTCAGCACAAGAAAATGTACCCTCACTACAAGCAGAAGGTTATTTTAAAAAATAGAAATAGAGAAATTTAAAAAGCATAACTGCAACATCAGCTGGAGCTATTGAGGGATTATTAAACTGAGAGCATGAATGAAATGCATGGATATAGGAGAAAGTATGCACCAAACAAAACATTTTGCTTCAAACACAAAACCAAAGCAATAATACCTGAAGATTTTTGAGACTGCATTCTAGCTAAATAAAATTCAAAATATTTTAAGTATTCCAGCTACAGGAAAAAAACAGAATTCAAAAGAATTCTGTTTTATTCCAGAGCCACTAAAATAAATGAGTTTACAATCTGTGTTGCTATTTAGCAGGCACTAAACTTGCTCCAAATTAAGTGAGGGGATTATTTTAGAATACATTAAACATACATCAGGATTAGAGCAGACACTGAAGTTTGATTAGAAAAAAACTCATCCTGTTACATTTTTAGATTAGTCTTTTTTTGAAAAAAGTTCAACACAAAAGTTTAATTGCAATCCTCAAGATGAAACACTTGAAATGACCAAACTTTGTTCTGAGGTTGGAACAAAACAAAATTGCTGCATCTGAGGGACCTGCTTCAAGGTTGGTATATTTCACACACTTTTAGAGGCTACAGCTCTATGAAAATGCATTTAGCGTAATTAAAAATATTGCTGACTATTGAGGTCTCTCACCAATTTATAATTAAAACAATTATTGTCCATTGCATAGCCACTTTTCTTCCTGGGCTTACCAGAACAGATTCTGGCCATACTAAATGAACCCAAATATGAATAGATTTGATTTGATTTATTAAATTTATATACCGCAACCTCTCCCGAGGGACTCGGGGCGGTTCACAGCAAGTAAAATACATAGAGACAACAATTAAAAACCAATATAAAATGA
>JAEANM010022379.1:0-11619 GCA_017656035.1 Myanophis thanlyinensis
AGACTAACATATTAAAATAGCCCTGAGGTGTCAGGCCAGGCTGGCTAGCTGGAAGAGATGGGTTTTCAACGCACGTCAGAAAGCTCGGAGGTCAGTAATAGTCCGAATCTCGGGGGAGTTCATTCCATAAGGAGGGCGCAGCCACAGAGAAGGCTCGAACCCTCGGGGCTGTCAGGCGGCATTGGCCCGATGGTGGCACCCCGAGGAGGCCTGCCCTGTGGGAGCTCACCGGTCGGTTGGAGGCTGATGTTTAGGTATCTAAATGCCTCATCCACTATATATGGAATGGATACCACTGTCTCCTTGCTCCCACAGTGCATCTTCCTCAAGTGGCTTCATGTAGATATTGATGAACATGAGATATGGATTACTGTGTGGTTCTGCAGTTAAACGACATGGGGCTAAGCATATATCCCTTATGTTACTGTCTGGAAACAGGCATAGAACCATGTACTCAATGTGCCACTTCTGATAGCAGTTCTCAAAGTTGACATTAAAAGTTTTCTATTCCTGAAGATTAAGTTATGCACTTCCAATTTTGATTTGATTAGGGAATGATTCAGGAAGTAATAACAATGCTTTCCAGAATAGTTGCTTTTGTGCCTTCAAGTCAGTTTTTGACAGTTTTCTTGGTAAGGTTTTTCAGAATTGCCTTACCCAGGACTCAGCAAGAATGACTGCCCCAAAGTCATTCTAGGCTCTGGAGGGAGTGACAATGAATGTAAACAGGCCTGTTAAATTTGGAGAACTCCATATTTTCTAACTAAAATAAAGCTGGATAGCATGGAATTGAGAACTGCTTCTCCCAAAACAGCCCTAATACAGACATTGAAGGATATTACCCGAGACAACTTATTGCAATCTTAAAATGATGCATTTCTCAGGATAGCATAAGAATTTGGTGTATTTATGGGGGTTTTCTCCACTATTCATTTCAAATTGGGATTTTGTTAGAGGTGGCAAAATTTCTGCTTTCAGAATTTCCTATTATTTAGCAGTTATTTTTTAGATTGCTAAATCAAGTCAATACATGAAAGAAGTGAGTTGAGTTGGCCAGAGTTTGGTATAAGATGGGAGACTATATAAATGTTTTAATGTATAAATTCAGTCTGCATCTTATAAGCAGTTTATAATCAAATGACTGATTGTGAACTACTACATCAGTGTTCTTTCCTGCATGATTTGCTCCCCCCCCCAAAGAATCTTGATTATACAGATGAAATTTAGATGCCTGGTGACTTACCATCGCAAGATTTGTGATTTGTGTTTTGGGATCTTAGCATATTTACACGTGTTCAGAGTTGACAAGAAAAAAAGAACCATTCTGAAGATACCCCCCCTCCCAATGCTGCTTAGATAACATCAGATCAAATCAAAAGACATCTGACTTCAATCTCGAATATGATTCCAGTAATGGAATTATAGCATACTGTCTGTTAACAAAAGAAACAAAATCAACAGCCAAGTTAGGCATCCTTTTCACAGTCAGGATAAGCACTTTTAAAAATGAATTGTTTGGTCTTCAAAGGCTGGCGATTGAATGACAATGGCATTGTGACATCAGTGGAAAAGGAAGGCTGAAATTTTGGGACTTTTGTTGTCTTCTTTGGAATCGGAAGGCTTTTAAAAATTAAACTATCCATCCAAATTATCCGTGGAATAAAAATATTTTTGTGTGGTTAGCTATTGGGACTGTATTCAGTTACATTTTGGAAAAAAAATACATTTGAAAAATAACTATCCAACGTATGTAGTTCTGACAATGAATTCAGTGAAAGGTGAAATATGTATCACAGCTATCAGAATTTTGTGCATCAAGACACAAATGATCTGATTTCTATGCTGTGCTAAACCTGGTTTCCTTAACCAAGAATTAATAAACTGGAATTGGCTGGTCATGAACCTTGGTGTATAAATCACAAGAGCCATGTTCCCATGACTACATAAAGCCCCAGAGAAACAAGCAATGTTATGGCTTAGTGTGCTGGGTGAACAAAGCCTCTGCTTCTCTAGTTTATAAGATCCAAGCAAGTAGGCACAAAAAAAAGTTGGAGGCTTGGTCATGAAAATGACATCTTCATGAAGGTCATTTTGTTACAGAGGCAGCAGCTATGTTGTACCTTCATGTATCTAATGATTGATTACAGTTGGGATGGTCTTTCTTATTCCATGAATTATAAACAGGTTAGCAAGCAACTCTCTGAGGAGTATGAAAAGCTTGTAAACCCTGAGAAGGCAGCAGAAGATTTGAAACCTGTGAAAATCAAGGAAGAGCCTGTTAGTGACATCACATTTCCTATGAGTGAGGAGCTGGAGGGGGATCTTGCGTCTGGAGACCAGTCATTGCCTGTTGGGGTTCTTGGAGCTCAGAGTGAACGCTTTTCATCCAACTTGGAAACCGAGGCCTCGCCGCAAACGTCTGGTACCTATTATTTTATTTTTACTTATTTTTCTCAGACTTGTACCTTGCATTAATCACAACTAATTCTAAGCACTTTATGCTCCTAATTTATAGTAAAAAGAGGAAAACAATAAACACAGTGGGAAAAATTCCTTACCTATCAAAAATCTACAATTCTATACAAAACCGAATAACCACAGAATGGGCTCAGTCATCATTCTCAAAGGGCCTTATAAAACAGCCACGTCTTAGTAGGTTTGTTAAACCACAACAGGATTGTGCCAGTTTAATATATATAAAAAAATGCTATTCCAAAGGAAGGGGTGGGCTACAGTGGAGGAGGCCTGACAACTCTGTTTCTTTACAGATAAGTATTTCCAGTATATGGAAATAGGGTTGGTTTTTATTACAAAATATACTTCGTTTAAATTGGGGTCAGTTATGAGAATGATATCCGAATGCAAAACCTGACATTTTTGGGGCACTTTCACAAAATGGTTGCTACTGTAATATCACTAGTTATAAAGTAGGAGTTGTGCTTGCTATTGCCATCTCTACTTGGCCATCTAGCCAGATCATCCTATTCCTGCTTATTTTTGCACTTTGCAGGAACAAATGGCGAGGCTTCAAAGGTCTAGGCTGCAGGTACTCCTTAATTATACCTTTTAAGAAAGTTCATTTGTCCAATATGAAGCCTAGATGTATTTTGAAAAAAGAAACATAACAGAAACTGGTGCTTTGCTCTGTAGCATTTCAGCTTTTTTTTTTTTTTGAGTAAAACTGAAATTGAAATATTTCTGGATTGCATTAAAAATGTGGTGTCCATGGGCATTTTGGTACATCTTGGGACTTTGATACATTTGGGGTTCCCCAGTTCTAATTGAAGGTTGTAACTATGTTGTGATGCTGGTAGAAGGGAGATACTGGGATATCAGTGTAGCAGTTTTATCATTTGTCACAGTAGCTTGTCTCTGAAGCCTTGAAATGTTATTTATTTTTGGAAGGTAAAGGCAAGGTTAGAGGACAAAGTCAATAATCACTTTTCTAATTAAAACAGCTAGGAAAAACAACCCTACAGCTCGACTGAAGGAAATTGCTAATGATATCTTTTGTGTACTGGCCCTTAAAATGTTAAATTTGCTTCTAGCTGAATTAAATTTCTAGTGTTAGATAAAGTTAGCTTGGAAATTGGATGTTAACAAATGCTATGTCTTTATAATTTTTTAAGCCCCAAGGAGTTGTGATTTGGTTTTTAATGCTTGCTGGCTCAGAATACTTGCCATCTGTCCATTTCTTGTACTTATAAACAACACACTTTAAAATAACTGCTTAGGCTGCCTTAACACAGAAACTGAACTGTAATATGATTTACAGAAAGTCCTTGACTTAAAATCACAATTGAGGCCAAAATTCTATTCCTAAGAAATGTTAAATGAGTTTCACCCTATTTTAAGACCTTTCTTGCCATAACCATTAAGGGAATCACTGCAGTTGTTAAGTTAGTAACACAGTTGTTAAGTGAATTTGGTTTTCCAACCAACTTTGCATATTGGAAGGTTGCAAAATGTGATCACAGGACCCCAGGATACGCAACTGTCATAAAATACATGCCAGTTACCAAGCACCCAAATTTTGATCACGTGACCATGGAGATGCTGCAATGTTTGTAAGTGTGAAAAATGATCATAAGTATTTGTACTTTCAGTCTGAGCAACTAGACTGACATATGCATTCAAATATGCATGCAAATATGTGGAAAGACATTATGTTCTATACTATATGATGCAGAAATGATGTCACTTCTATTTCCCTCTCTCTTTCTCTCCCTCCCTACCTCTGCCAGGTGGTGAGGTGAACACTTCTCCTCTTTGGAACTTGGCCCCAGTAAAAATGGAACCACAAGAGAATGAAGAAGGCAACGTTCATGGGCACCACGGAGTCCTAGGTGGGGATGTATTTGAGGAGCCAATGTCAGGTATGAGTGAAGCTGGGATGCCACAGAGCCCAAATGGTTCTGAAAGCAGTTATGGTTCTCATTCCGCTGATAGTTTGATGGGCTCTTCACCAGTTTTCAACCAACGCAGCAAAAAGAAGATGAAGAAGATGTGAATTATAGCTGGGAAGTTCTGAGAATGTGAACTAATTCAGAAAAATTAGGGCTGTTATCAAGAAAATAATGTTTGAGTTGATGGATTTTTGCATGTTGCAATTACTTTTCTACCTGAGAGACTTTCTACCAGCTGAAGATCTAGATGGCTTTCAGTGGAGCAAACACCATACCATAATATTGGTTTGGGGGAAAAAAAAAGGGTACAAGTGACTTTGATCAACTCTGATTACCCACAGAATCTTGTAAACCAGTGTAGTTTCTGGTTGGTTAGATTTTAAGTAGCTTGTGGTGCAAATTGCATTAATGATAATTTAATAAATGTTGGCAGTAAACTTTAACTTGAAGAGTGGAAACTGTGGTAGAGGCATGAGAACTGTATGATGCTGTAATGGAAATCTGTAAATTCCATTTCACTTTTGTTACATATTACATATTATATCATTTTTGGCTGTGAATTTCTTTGAAAAACAGCTTTTTAATACAGAATTTTTGTTCCAATATAATTACTATTACTGTTGTTTTTTGCTCAAAAATATTGCTGATATTTTCCTTTTCCTTTTAATGAACCAACTCACCATATTTAAAGCTAATAGAAATGGGTGAATTTTATGTATTTATGGTTTTTATGTTTTATGTTTTTAATACGGTATTTTTATATTTTGTGTAGTACACAGATTGCTTTGGTCTATGATTGGTGCAGTAAACAAACTTTATGAACTATATGAAGCACTTTTTTTTAAAAATGTGCACAATGTTATTTTCTTTATGCTAGTCCAGAAGGCCAATTTACTCAGAACATTCATCCAGCTTTGCATGCAAATATCCTATGACTGATTTCTTAATTTTTTTGTACTTGCACTCTGAATATATAATTGAACTGAAATTGAACGCAGCTGAGAGTAAACTTTGAAAGACATGACATCTTCAAAACTGTGCTTTTAGTTAATTTATTATATGTACTGTTTCTTTAGAAGCTTTTGTTTGTACTGTTGATGCTCAGTGCTAAATATAGATGGACACTTTATTGATCTGTGTAGGTTGTATGATACTGCTTTTAATTGTTGATTATTTTTTTTACCTACTCTTGGACATTATTTTTTAAAATAAATTTTCCCTTTTTGACCATCTTTTGCTTGATTTCCTATGATTTGATGTTTCAAAAATCTTTTTTATTGTACCAGATAAAGTTTAATCTTTTAAGGCTTAAATATTTTGTGTAGGCTATTGTTCAACTACTGACATTTTAAGAAGTGCTTAATTAAAAACTGACTTGAAGTGCAGCAAGCAGCAATTATGTAAGAGGTTTCATTTAATAAAAAGAATAAATATTTAAGGGAAATCCTGCAAGCAAAGACTTTTAAAATTGTTAGGTTAAAATACATTTTGAAATTATATTTGTATAATTTTTCTAAGATTTTTTAGTGCGTTGGAACTTTTATAAAGCAACTTTTCAGAGTAAGCAAGTATAAGATATATTACAAGAATAGGATGGGGCGGTCATGAAAATTTCATGCTGAAATTACCTTCCTGGAAGTTTCTAAAACTCTTAATCTACAATAAATCTGCATTTCTGCTTCCAAGTTGATGATAATGACTGGATTAAACTCTTATCTATTACTTCCTTCACAACTCTGCGAGAATAGACAGTCAATACTGTGCTTATTGAATTGTATCAAAACTCACAATTGTCTGAGGTTCGAAATATAACCTGGCAGGTACTCTTATCTGGGATTTTTGTTATCTACTTTAGAAGAAAGGATTGGATTTATATTGCCTTAAACACAATAAATATCTTTAAAAATGGTTGAAGCTGTAGCTTACAGAAATGCTGAGAATTCTTTTAATTATTGTTAGACTTTACTCATAGAACTACAATTGTTCTTTCAGTAAGAGAAGGAATGATAGTTCAAGTAATTTAAATTTGTAAGATAGAAATACTACTGACTGGTGTCATTTTGTGAGACCACACATTAAACCACAATTTTGTTTACTTTCATTGTAAAAAACTATTTCATTAAATAATGTACAATTGTCCAGAATCTTACAATAGACTAAATCTATTTTTGCCGCTTCTAGACCTTTTAAGACCCTGCAAAAATTCAGAGGCAAAATGATGATCTTCATTGGGAACATATGATGATAAAACAATTTAACCAGTTAAATAACTTCAAGCTTTTGGGATTTCAAGACACCTATTTTCTTTAAACTCCCAAATTCCTAAAATGAAGAGCAGAAAACATCCACTGTAGCTCCTTTGATTACATTTTAATTGTTGCCATGCTTCTCTGTCCCCTCACGATCTTCAGAGTTTGAAAATAAGGAATAAGCAGTCTCTGAATAAAAAAGGTTGTCCCCATCACCAGCACAAATAATGCTAACAAGCATTGATAGGTGGTGTGATAGGCCAGAAAAAAACCTACACTGGATTAGTACAATTTGATGTGCCTTGTTTTCTTATATCACAAGTTCTTTGCAATCCTAACTCTAACCTGTTCCACAGATTCAATGTGTGCCAATTTCTAGATCATTCTCCTAACTGGATTCTTGTTGTGTGATTTATATGGAGTGTGGAGCTCCAAAAGCAAAAAAAAATATTGGACAAAATATAAAAATGGTTGGAAAAAATGACAAAACAACATATAGATTTGAAACCGGAAATATTTTTGTTGTTTTGCCTGAAAAGTATGATAGAGGGAAAATGTATTTGATTCTACATGTATTAACTACAGCTAGAATTGTATTTGCACAACAATGGTAGAAATCCAGACAGATGAAAATGTAATAAAATATTAGAATGTACAGAAATGGTCAGACAAATACTTATAATTAAGGAAAAGGAGGAGACTAAATACTTTTTGACATGGGACTTGTTTTATCAATAGTTGGCTAGTAAAAACAGAAGTTAGAAACAGAAATGTAAGGAAAGGATTAATGTTACAAGGGAGATTGAAAAAATAAATATTATAATGGAATTAATATTACTGTGAATATTTTGATTATTTCTAAAACTGCATGTACCCAGATAACACACTCTTCAAGTGAAATGGAAAGTTTATAAAATTATGTGTGTGTGTGTGTATGTCCAGTTGGTCCAGAATTCAAAAGCACAAGCAGTTCTGAGCATTTCACAATGCATCCATGTAATATTTCTCCATGAGGTGCACTGGATCCTTATGGAGAAAGAAGTGGCTTTCTAGATACAGTTCAAGGCATTGGTTATTGCTCATAGAAACATTGGGCTAGGTTACTTGCAGACCTGGTTGTTTCTGCTGTCAGAACTGGCAGATTTGGCATGGTCTGTTGTCCTATCAGATAAAATAATCTTGGAAGACCTACTGTGTCTTCCCAAAAATATGACCTATCCCAAAAGTAAGTCCTAGCTTGAATTTTACACGTGCCTAATATAAACCCTACCCCCAAATAAATAAATAACCCTAAATAAGACCACCCACACGGGTGCAGAGAGTGGGGCGAGGCACAAGGGTAAAAATTAAGCTAGGGTGGGGATGGGTGGTAATGGAGCTGCCCTACTTACTGTACCTTGAACATCCCGAAACGTGCCTTCCTTGCAGGCTCACTTCTGTGGCTGCTTGCCGCCACTCATGCGCATCGCCCTCAGCCTCTGTTTTGCTGTCAGAGACCTTCTGGAAAGCCCTCTGCAGCTGAGAAATGAGGTCTGGATTGACATGTATGACTGATCTGGAACTCCGTTATTGGCTGTAGAGGGCTTTCCAGAAGGACTCTGGTGGCAGAATGGAGGCTGGGGATGACGCACACGAGCGGCGGCAAGCAGCTACAGAAGTGGGCCGACAGCAGGCACCTGCTGGGTGGGGCTGTGGGTGCTGCTGCCGTGAGGTGAGTCAGTAATTAGACCTCCCCCAAATTAAGACATGGTACCTTTTTTAGTGGCAAATATATATATAAGACCTGGTCTTATTTTTCAGGGAAATGGTAGGAGTAATGCCTTCTCTGTTGTTATGCTACCCTGCAGAACAGTATTCTCCCAGAGATCTAAATGGCCATGACTTGGTGGATCTTCTGTAAGGTTTAAAGATGTGAATGTTCCCACAGGCAATTGGGCCAAAAGTCCATGAAAAGCGCTTTATAATTATAGTGATCAAAATGGTATGGCTCTTTAAATCCCAAGTGCATGACAGTATGATTTTTTTTGACTGATGTTAGGCTTTTTTGGTTTCAATCTTGTATGTCACCTTGGCAGTAGACCTGGCTATTTAAATAAATATTAAATAAAACTAAAATGTAAATATTTCACATTTCACGTACAGTGGAAATTTCAAATCTCTATTGCTTCCGTAGTGTAGCTAAATGGGAGATGTAGAATTGATTTTCTTTCCCCCAAGACTATTTATGCATAAAAGTTAGAAATACATCAACCTACACATGTATTGTTTTTGAATAATAATAAAATAAACTCTCCTTCCCTCCCTGCTAAGTGCTTCTTCTGACATTTGTATGCTTTGTGTTGTTTTTTTTGTTTGCATAAAGAAGCTTTTAAATTTCTTGCAACGTTTCATAAATTTTCACTGACATTTAACATAAGCAAAAGTGACATTTTCAATCCTGACTGAACAAGTCATGGGGATTCTGTTAAGAACCAAACTTGTTATTCTTATAACTGTCATATAAACAGAAGGATTTAATCATTAGGACTGAGAAAGGTAGTTTGCTTTAGATAGTGCTATCTAGTAAGTATGCAAGCAATGCACTGACACGAAGCAGAAGGCACCAGCCTGAGGATAGCGAGTGGGACCTCGCTGAAACGTTGCGAAGATACTCTCAAACTTACACAGGAAAAGACCTGAACACACCTAGACCTGCATACAGTATAAAGTAAGTATATATATATACATATATATATAGTAAGTATACTAATCTATATGTTCAGCTCCTGTGTTAGAAGCAGACCCAAGACAGAAATGGAAACGTGATCTTTAAGATCTGTTTGCCTTTTAAAATTTCTGGGTAACTGTTTTTACTGTCAAACTGGAAATTTTTTCTCACATTCAGTTGGAATCCACTGTCCCAATCCATTATTTCATTCTTTTTCATCAACATGATTTAAAAATAGTAAAGGGTAGAGGAATTAACTGCATGTCACATCACTTGCTGAATTTGATAAATTTGATATGGTGAGAAGGAAGACAGATTGAGCTCATGACTCATCACTTGTGGGATATCTCAGGGTAGAGTAGCTCTCACCATTTCTGTTTAACATCGATTTGAAAGTTTTTGGGCCCTGTAGAAAGTGTGGTACGGCTGTGGAAGCTGGAGTGAGCTAAGAGGATACTATAACCAGGGGAGATGGTGTTCTTGTGGACTGATTGGACTTGGAGCAGCCAAGGGCCTTACTTCGTCACTGAATCTGGCCCCAGAAGAGAAAATATTGGAATGGAGGTAATCCTAGAGGTGATCTCCATGAAGACTTTGTGGCAGGATCAAGGAAGGATCTTGGTCTGGAATGTTACTGACTTCCTGGTGAGGTTGCAGGACTGGATGTTGTTGGGACAAGTAGGTCCTACCATCCCTGCCGTACTGCCCAATACAGGGGAAGACACTGAGGGCGAGGTTTCAATAGATTGGTTCTATCTGAAGTCCCATCTTTATGGTAATCTTACATTACCATAATTTTGCAAGAAGCATTTCGGTCCTTTACTTTTATTTTCCAGAAAACTAGGCAGGGGCTCTTTTGAAATATTTTCCATGTCTTTCCTCCTTCCATGACCTGAGATGTCTCTGACATGCCGGTTGTCCAGTATGTGGCTCTTCCTCCTGTCTTTCATTTCCCACATTCCACAGTAGGTTAGAAGTGGATGATGTTGTGAAGATTATTTATTTGTAGTTGCAGTTTTTATGTAGAGGGTTCCTGAAACCTGAAAATTATTTCAAGGGATCCTCTAGGACAGTGTTTCTCAACCTTGGCGACTTTAAGATGTTTGGACTTCAATTCCCAGAATTCCCCAGCCAGCAAAGCTTTAAGCTGGCAAAGCTAGCTGGGGAAAATTCTGGGAGTTCAAACATCTTAAGTCCAAACATCTTAAAGTCACCAAGGTTGAGAAACACTGCTCTAGGATAAACAATTGTCAAAGCCTGGTTTAGAAGTTTTCATTTTCGTTTTCATGCATTTTCAAAAACATACCCCCAAAATGTAGCCATTGTCTGCAGGGCAGTTTCAAAATAAAGTGTTCTGATGTGGCCTCAATTTTCTTGTATTAAAAGAAAGTGCGATCTCACATCTAGGTAACTGTGAGTCCTATTATAGGAAACAGCTATTCACCTTTCTGGCAATAACGGAATAAAATGCAGGTTATTGTATGATTATCTGAGCAGAAATGTGTGAGTAAAAAGTCTTAACCGGCTCTCAAGTTCTAGAAATTGGTGGAATTATTCACTTTGGCCACAGGGGGGTGCTGATTGTACATATTTGAACAAACATGCATGCCTAACAGGTTTTGTGTCTCCCTGTCTGTGTGTGCATGCGTGTGCCTATTTTTAATTACTAAAAAAAGTCATTTTCAATACGGGGCTTAAATGGAAGATTAGAAACAGTGCCATTTGTTGCTATGGAGACAAACACCCTATAGAGTGAGAAAGCTGCCTTAGTATACATATTTATGAAGTCTCTTCAATAGTTACTCAGCACTGGATTGCTATCATTACTATTGATGATGAGAAGGTGCATTATGCTAGAGGAATTATTTTAGGTCAGTTCATAGTTTAGACATAGTTAATCAGAAGGCTTTCTGGCACGTTCACAAATAACCTTACCAAAGTGAATCTGTCTGGTTGAACCTAAAGTACTCTCAGATATTTATCCAGGACGCTTTAAAATGTCTCTCTCTCTCTCTCTCTGATGTTAATATTTCTAAGCACTCGAGGAACTCATCTGGGCAGTGATGATTGGGAAGGGTATCTGCTTTTTAATTGAGCAATCCTGTTTTAGGTTTTCATATGTTTCCACATTGAATCCAGTTTTCATCCCCACATCACCAAAAATATGTTGAGACTTTGGAAAAATAAAAAGTATTTATACCTCCTGTTTGGTTTGGCAGTCAGTATTTTCCACTCCTGGCTCCAGTTATACATACAT
>JAEANM010022380.1:0-11619 GCA_017656035.1 Myanophis thanlyinensis
CTTACTTACTTACTTACTTACTTACTTACTTACTTACTTACTTACTTACTTACTTACATACCGCCCCTCTCCCAAAAAGGGACTCAGGTGGTATTTGCCACTTAGTCCCTATGTCTTTTCAGAGGAGAAAAATAAAATGGTGGGCATGTGAAATGGATGTTTGTTAATCCTTATGCATAATCTGGGCATTTTCTGGGAATGGACTAACCCCCCCCCCCCCAAGTAAGAATATTCACAAAATTTCACCTATGTCCATTACTTTTGAAATAGTTTGGGGCCACTGGTTTTGGAAGATAACTAGATTTGTTTTAATTTAGCATGACTAATTTGTTTGAATTTAGTTTGCAACCAGATTCGGTGAGAATATGCACCTGTTTAGATGAGTGTGCAATGTTACAGCCCTTTCCTAATCCTTGAGCCATGATGGCATTTCATAGTTGATCTGAACTCTCAGGATAGCCATGAACTCTTTTGTCATCAGAAAGATATTGATGATCCTGTCAATTTTTT
Organism: Myanophis thanlyinensis; assembly: GCA_017656035.1. NCBI lineage: Eukaryota > Metazoa > Chordata > Lepidosauria > Squamata > Homalopsidae > Myanophis > Myanophis thanlyinensis. The sequence goes on from JAEANM010022380.1 coordinate 511, forward strand.
GGGAAAACATTTTTTCATGTGATAATGGGAATTCTGGAGACAGTGGATATTATAATTGTAATTATTTGACTACTTTTCTGTTTTCTGCCAGTTTCATTTTCTTTCTGAATGTAGATGTGGAAAGGGGCTCTAATTTCCCACATAAAGCTTCCTAATTTCTCCCACAAAAATACAAAGCAAGAGCTTTCATCTCCCAAATTACTCTCTCTCTCTCTGTGTGTGTGTTTGTTCATAAAGGTAATCCATAATAAAAGAGAGGACAACTGCCCCCAATTTAATTTAAATTAAATTATTTAATTTTTGATGGTAATTATCCTTGCTTCAGGAAGCAAATAACTGTATCTTCCTTCAGATGTTAAAAGCCAACATGTTCTTCATTTGATATCACTAAAGTTGAATTACCATTATTTTCTTCAAACTTGGTTATATGCATCCTCCATCCTTCTTCCAAGATTTTTTTCCCCGATTAGCTATAGAATATACAGTGCTGTATGGCACATTGCACAGAAGATGTTGTAAAAATGGTTTATGATATTAGAGCAAAGAGAATTATGTACAGTGGTGGCAGTGAAGGGAGGTTGATTCATTTTGCTAAATGAGGAATGGGCCCTGATAAATGAACTGTCAGCAGTGGGTGGTGATTTGTTTATTTAAGATCACTGAAGTTTTCATAGAACTGTTGGCTACAGTTCTGTATTTTTACTTGAGTGTACTTTTATAGAAATATATATTTCCTTACATGCCTGCCTGCTGATTTATAGCATATATATATTGTATATTTAGTAATTCTTTCTTCCTGAAACTTCTTTGCAATCCAAGTTATTCTTAAATAAAGTACTAATATTGGCACATGAAAAGTAGATCATGGATATAGTAAAAACTTCAGAAAGAGAATTTTCCATAGACCTGAAGCTGATTGAAATATTTTGTAGATTTTTAGATCTGTGTACAGTTCAACAATTATTCAAGAATAGCCACAACCACCTGCCTGCTATTCATGAAAGCAGCCTGAAGTTTTCAGACTCTGCATAAGCCTGAAAATGTAACAGCTGCTTTAAGGAGGAGATGTGTAAAGTTAATGCAGATCTTAATTCAGCCACAATTTTTGAAATGTATGTAGAACCCTGAAAAAAGAAAGAAGACTGTTTTTATAATTGTGCTAAATCAAAAAGTTTTCTTCCAAATTCCTTTTACAACATGAATAATCCTAATGGTACTAATCCAATACTGCAAACTTCTTTGTCTTACAAATGCCAAATACTATTCAATATGAAGATCCTTGCAAGCACACTTTACCTCTAACTCTGGGTTACATTTTTAAGTTTAGTTTACTTTATTGTCATTGCACCTCATACAACAAAATTAAATGTTATCTTCAGTGTACATTATAACCACAAAATAAAACACAGACATACATCCTTCACATTCTATACAGTTGGAACCCTGATATTGCATTAATATTACACTATAAAATAGAATTCAGTATAGTTACTGCTCTGGGATAGAAGCTGTTTTTCAGCCTATTTGTCCTTGTTTTTATTGTCCTGTACTGTCTACCAAATGGTAATAGTTCAAAAACAAGGTGCCTAGGATGAGATGGAACTTTAAGGATGTTTTGAACTTGCTTAAGGCAGCGGGAGCTTTAAAGCTCTTCCAAAGAGGGGAGAGGGCAACCAATGATCCTGTGGGCAATGATATTAACCCCTGGAGCACTGTCCTATCTGCCACTGTGCAATTGGCAAACCATACATAGATGCAGTAAGTTAAAATACTCTCTATGGTACAGCGGTAGAGAGTATTTTAACTTACTGCACCTGTGCAGGGTTTGCCAATCTCCCTCTTGTTTGACTTTTACTGTTGTTAAAGTTTGTACAAATCTATATTAAGACTCTCAGTCCATTGTAAAGATGCTAAAGATCATCAGTCCATTGTAATAACATGCAAGTAAAATGACGAGTTCTCTCAATGGCATATCAAAAATATTCATTGATTTCTACCCATTTAATCAGGCTGGGATCGTAATGTGTATACTTCATGAATCCAGCTGGAGAGCACGTGTGTCACTAAATTCAATTGCAATTGATATAAACAGCAAAAATAAACTAGGAGCTTACATAGAAGAGTGAAGTCAGGTTCAGTATATTTTAGAACTTCAAAAATTATTGAGTAGCACTGAGTAATCTTAAAATGGACACTGTTGAATAATATTTTGTGGAAGGGGGAGCATTTGGCACATTTCTCTCTAGAGTTCTTATTAATTGCCCTGGGGAGTTTGTTGTATCTAATTATCTTTATGACAGGAAATTAAAACAAACTGTTGCTTTTTTTCTTTCAGATACCTGATTGAAATTAATTGCTTTAGGTATACTTAATAAGGATATGTACGATTTTGTCTCTTCATCATTTAGAAAACTGTTTGATGAAACAGTGATAACTATATTCATCATTAAGTTGGGGGGGACTTGTTTTTATTCCTATAAATTGAATGTGATGGTGGTATAATCTAATTTTGGATATGTCCAACTGAAATGAAGAAGGCCTATTATGAAAAAGAGACTTGGAATGATTGGAAGGGGAACACTGAGCATTTGTTTCCAACTTGTACTTTGCCCCTACTTTTATTCTATCTATTGGGTATATTTTGCAATTTACAATCCTGAGTCTCTTCAAGAGCCATGGCTGAAATACTCTTGATCACAGCTATCCCAGCATTGGTGGTGCTTCTAGATAGGAGCTGTTGTCTTGCAGAAGCTTCTTAATATGAAGACTACAAAGTGTGATCATTATGTATCATGATATCTTTGAATTTGCTGTTTTATGATCTCCCTTCCCACATAGGTCTCTTCTATGTTTCCTCACTTTAGTTTTATCCCAAACAATTCCATTAGTTTTATTTTTTAATCTGTTGAAGCTTCTTTTCATCCACTAGCATTTGTTTCATTAAGCCAGTTCTGCAATTACTCTCCCACTTTTAATCGTATCCATTCCTTGTTCTCTCTTACTACATAGATAATTCTCTGGAATTATCGTTTTGTACTATTACATGTTATACAATGTGTTGCAATTGCTATCTTGTTTTTTTTTTCATCTACAATCTTTTACTTCCAACATCACATAAAGCATCCTTTTTTCATATTTTCCATTAGTGTAATCCATATATTTCATTGATTAGAATTTGATTCATGCTGTTCCATCGCATCCTTTCCCCCTCCTAATATCTACTTTCCATTCATTTTAGAATCAAAGTTGTTTAGCAAGGGAGTGTATAGACTAGGTCACCAGCCTTAGTCAAATCTGTGCCATGTGCATTAAACCCTACAATGATAGGAAGAACACTGGTCACTTGAGGACATTTTGGCCAATATGCTACAAACATGCTATACTGTGCAAGTAGAATAAGAGTATTTCCTGTGGGAATAAGATGCCGCCATGATGACACGAGTTTGACACCCCTGTTTTAGATCATCCCAAAATTTTACTGACTCTTAAGTATAAGCATAGTGCATTTCTAGAGTATGTAGTGACCTTAGCATTTGGACATAATATTGCAGCACATCTTGAATTAGCATATATCGCAAAAAGAAAAAAAACATCTCTCCAAAACAGAAATGCTATTCATTTTGGAAAGTTTTTAGGGGCTCAAGTGCTTTGAGAGTTAGCAGGAGATAAGAGCAGTTAATGCAAAGGGATTCATATGCATTTGAACAGTCTATAAATATTGTTAAATGAATAAATTCCATGTGGAAAAACATACAATTGAAATAAGAGTATTTTGTTTCAGTCATTATTTGGTAGATTGTCTCACCTTTGAACAAGTCTGTTACTTTCTGGGATGCATACTTTTTTGGCCAGTCTTCAAATATCCCCTCTAAGCAGGTGTCCTGGATAGTTTAGAAGCTTAATAATTTCATAAAGACTTTGGTGGAACCATTTTACTCCGCAGCTTTTATCTCTTTTTACAGCTAGTATGGTAACTGCTTAGTACACAACCAGATGTGCTCTCTCTAAAATAGCAGTGGACACTCTTTAATTTAAAGAGGATTATGCTTATTAAAAAAGAAACACAAATGATACCAGAATGCAAATCCTAGGCAACCCAGAATTACTGTAACTGTACATATGTCAATTAAAGGTGGGGTTCATTGGGATTTAACTTTCCAAAACTTTTTTTAAAATATAATTTTGTATTTTAAGGACAACAGAGTTGTGTTTTCTGAGGAAAAAAAAATCTTGTCAAGGTCTTATCTGAGTATTTGCGCCTCTCTCATCCTCCAAATTAGCCCAAATTTTATTATTAAAATATATCAGATTACCAATATATGTAATTTCAGAGTAAAATTTGATAGGACTTACTTTTAAATGAAAATACCAAAAGCAAGAAGATGGGGCTGAAGGTTTTTTTTTTTTAATAAAATGAGCAGAGCTAGGAGACCCAATTTGTCACATAGGAAGAAGGCCTTTCTCTGCATTGTGCTAAGGCCTGTTCCTAAATAGCAATAGCACTTAGACCATTTCACAGTGCTTTAGATGTGATACTTGCTCTCCCTATCCTGCTTCCAGTACATGTAACAGTCTCTCCTTGCCTCTACTCACAAGAGTGGCTTGTTATGACCATCCATATTGCTCATTTACTTTCCATTATTTGGAATGTAGATAGGATCAGGAAGAACAATTGAAAACGCTCCTTAAGGAAATGAAGACTGCATTTCTGGTCATATAAGGTTCTTTAGCATGCAGCCTGAAAACTTGGGTTTTATAAGATCTCCCTTTAAGAGCATTTTAAATTATTTGACATTAGCAGAGTAATTACTACAGTGGGGAAAAAAGATAGCCCCAGATTCTGATAATAAAGTAAGTACCAGTCAATATTTCCAGGTTATTCTGTGACTTTACTAAAATTTAGATTGTTGGCAATTATTTATTGATGGTTATGGTTAAAGAATTAATACTTGAAATTTAAGTTTAATGTTATTTTAAGATAATAGTATGTTTTTGAGCCATTTGGATACTAGAAATCTAAATTAAATATGTTTTGTAGAAAAAAGAAGAAATTTTTAGAAACTTTCCCTAATATGAATATTATGATTGTGGGTGTCTTTTATTGATGTTAATGCTTTTGATTTATTTTCCAAAGTCATCTTCAACCTTTTTTTTAAATCAATGTATACCTCAACAAAGAAAGAACCCCATAGAACTTTGTTTAATCTTAATTGGCTTTAAAAAGAAATCAGTTTTTATTTTCCAACTGAGATTATTGAAATCTTCCTACTACTTCACAGCTTAATGTGACAGTGAACAAGCAGCAAATATTTCGGGAAAAGCCCAGGAGAGTCAGTTTAATGCGTACAACCACCAGAAGCTTTGAGGAGACAAATAAGATCCAATAAAAGCTTAAGACATAAACTCCAGCAGCTAATACATGTAATCAACAGTTTCCAAACATCTCCTGATTACTACAGAATATAAGCTTTTGTAGCATATCTACTTTAAAAAAAAAAAGAACAACCACATTATTAGTTACAAATTACTTTTTATTTTATAGTGTTTGTAATGTTTTTTATTCAAAACACTAGGGAAGCTTATGATTGGTTTGGTAATAATTAAGCATTATGTGTATTGAAGATTTCTTCCCTGTGTTTCTCTAGATCGTATCAGTGCAATAAGCATGAACATTTAAAAATCCGACAAACATATTTTGAAAAAGCCATGACGATCAAACAGTTTTTGACCTTTACACTGAGGGAGTAAAGAGATACTTTTGAAAAAAAAAAAGAATATGATTTGCTTTCCATTAAATGCCCTCTACCTGTTTTTACTAACTGGTTTCCACTAAACCAGTTTCTGAAAGTAGGAATTTGTAGATGCAGAAGATGAAACTAGATCTGAGAAGAACAGTCGTGTGTCAGAACATAGCCTGGAATTTAAAGACAGTTTCTATTTTAATCTTCTCCAACTTGACAGACATTTCTCAGTCATTGTTTATAACAGCTCAGAATTGGGGAAATGCATCTGGAAAAGGCTGAATTAATATCTTAAAACTGTTAGAAAAGCCTAGCATCTGGAAAAGGCTGAATTAATATCTTAAAACTGTTAGAAAAGCAACTAAGCAAGTCATTTTGTAATCCTTTGTAACAATTAGCAGCAAATTAACTTGAGTAGGCAGATATGTCATCACATTACACTCTTCTTGTTGTGATATTTAGAATATATGATGTCAAAATTATTTAACTTGTATACATTTGTTCTAAGGCGCATACATAGTTTTTTTTATTTCCAGTGTTACAAACCAAAATTAAATGTTTTTAAAATATTGTTTAAATGTTTTTTAGCAGCTTCTTAGGATAACATGTCTGGGTTGAAGAATTCTGTATGGCCACTACATGGCAGCAAAGAGTTAAGTTTTTTGGACTTAATTTTTCTTGCCATCTAATGGTCATCTAGAGTCTTGGCGTACTTGCCTCTATTTTATTTAAGGCTTTAAAATGCTTGGCTTGTTTTTTCCATAAAAAATGAGGCAAACATTTGCCTGAACCTTGAAGACATTTATTTATAGGCAAGATGGTAAATTAAAGAATAAACTGTATTGGATAATCAATATAATATACCTTTCTCCTGTTATTTATGACAACTCTTGTCTTGAGTTTTGATCATACCAAGTTCTATCAAAATCTCAATTACTGTAATTGATTTTTCCCTTTACATTTAACATCCATTCAAAACTGCTTAGAAAATGTTGCCAAGTATCTCTTTTCCATCTTTAGCATACATACTGAAAATATTTATTTGGTTTTCTATAGATTGCCGGTAATGTTATTATAGTCTTCTATACTAAAGTCTACCTTTTTAATGCACTTACTAACCATTATCTATTCAGTTTTGGCATCTGTATCATTTCATAGTTACTTCAGCTCCCAGGGGTGATGTGTAGTCTACAGGTATTACCCATCTGCCTCCCACTATGCCTCTCAGCCATTTTGCCTTGATCTTAATGCCTACATAATCCTAATATTGGTGGCCATATATTGAACATGCAGCTGGTTTTGTGATTGTGCACTTTAGACAAGTCTTCAGATGCTGATTATTAAAATTCCAGTTCATTATTTATCTTTAGTTTTCCCTTAGTGTTGCAGCCAAGTACTGAAATGGTTGATCAAGCTCTTCTCATTGTCTTAGAATGTTGGATACTTTGCTTGCTGGGGTTATAAATGAAGCATCTTCATCAGCCATTGATCTTGCACAATATAACACACCAGTACAGATTCCTGTATTCTCTGTTCTGTTGAAACTGGCTGAAGACAACCCTGTCTCTCAGTAACTAAATTCTAGATGGATTGCAAATGTAGTCCACTATAATATTTCCACAAGGATTTGATAGTTTAAAAACAAACTATCTAGAAAGCATATTACAGCAGTTATTAATTTTTTTCTATGAGATTGCTAGTAAATCTTATTTTACTCCCAAACCATTCTTGAAGAATAGTGGCATCCTGAACTTCATTTTAGAGAGAATTCCATTTTCCAGTATTTGCTGATTGGTTTCATGGTCATAGCTTTCCATGTTGATAAAGTTGGATCTTAACTCAGTGGTATATTATACTTAATTATCATTATCCATCCATCCTCCTGATATGTGGGAATCACAATAAGGAACAAATGCTAGATTCTCCATAACTCCTTCACTTGGCCACTTATGAAGCCATATAAACATTTGTCCATCCCACATTAGATGGACGGGGTGCCAACTGTGCTCAGGATCATTGTCATGGTACCCTGAGATGAATGGAAAGGTGGCAGTCATATCTTTATAGAAACAGAAAAGGTAATGTTCCTGCTAAAATATTAGCTTTATATTTTCGTAGCTTGAGTGCATAATATGCATGAATTCACAGATGACCACTTGAAAAACCAGTTACAGTTCTTGGAATTAAACCAATTCATTTTACTTCTGATATGTATGAGAAGGAAATTATTTCAAAGATCTGATGTGTGTGTGTGTGTGTGTTACATATTATAACATTAAAATGCAAAGGTATTTCAAAAACTGCTTTATCTGAAATTTTGTTGCAGTCATGGCTGGCTACAAATTGAGTTTTTGCTTGAAATATGAGGTTTAAGGAAAACTATATTTCACAAACTTGGCAGAACAGTTAAAATTGCAATTCTTAATTATCTCCATCACATTCATTCAGTAAATGCTATGGAGCACTGCATCTAAGATTTATTCTTTGTTCCTGATTATCAGTGTACTTTTATAATGTTTTAAAGTCTTGTTTAAAGTTTGAGATTTGATTGTTGTATTTATTTGAATTGGATAGTAGTACTGAAGAAAAGTGCAAGCAGGAAACTATTATAAAGGCTCAAGAGTAATATCATGCATTATATGTACTGAGAGGTCAGTAATTCAAAACGCTAATGTTTTATATAGGAAGAAATAAAACCAGTGTATAATTGGTATGTGTGGCTGAGAAACAATTGCTAATTTTGTTGAAATACAATTCTAGTTTTCTCTTTAGCTGCAGCCATCACTGTGTTATGATCATTACCTCCATTAGAGCCTATTGCTTCTATAAGACATTGTATCCAAAATAAAACTTTCAGTGAAAAACATTTGCCAATAACATTTTGTTGTACTTCTCATATAGCTATGGAAATTGATCCAGGAGATGGAGTGAATTACATATACCCTTTGTGGCTCTCCATCAAAATTAAATGCTAGACATTTACTTTATAGCTGGAATAACACAGTCTGTCTAAAAACCCAAAAACATCAAGAGCATCAACGACTTAAAAAATCATTCATCAAAGAAGTGCCTATTTAGCCTAGAACTACCTTCATTATAATTTTAATGTATACTATTCCCCTTAAAAATCCAACACCAAAATGAATACAACTAAGCAATAAAAACAATACAATGAAACTTTGGGAAAGGTGGGTTTATTGTAACTAAAAGGTTCTTCATACTTATGGACTCTGTCTGCATCTTCCCAAAGTAGGTACTAAGCAAAGCTCCCAATTTAGGAAACGCCTCTCCTAGAATAAAATAGGTGTCAGAACCAATATCCATACAGTGATAAAATTTGTTAACTTGCAGAGGAAAACGTTGGTCCTAATCCTAAAGGATAGATCTTATGACGAGTTGGGGAGATATTTGTTGTCCTCACTTTTGCTCAAGCAAAAAGAAACAAGACAACTTTCGGAAGTACATAGTATGGTGAAATTAAGCTACAATAAATGACATTGGAATTATGGTGCTCACGTTTATTTGCCTGTATTGAAAAAAAATGTTGTGTTCAGTGCAATGCAATGCTCTAACAGATCCAATTTAAAGGTTCCTAATCAGGAGAAGTAAATAAAGCATTTCTTTGTGATATCCTGTCAACCAGGGTAGAGATTGCTGGCTTCAGTTGACCAATAGCCTGATCTGATCTAGCACTTCTTTGGTTTGTATTATCTAAGTCAAAGCTTTTAGACAAATTGGCTCTATTCTTTCTTTTTTTAAAGTGATCTTTTCCCCTGGACTTCAGCATAGGAATTAGAAAATGGAATTTCTAAAAGATACAACTTTTTTATATTATTAGTAGCTGAACTATGGGCTGCTCAGTCTGTTAGAGATCATATTTGGTCCCAATTATTTTTATAGTTTCTTTGTAGATCTCTTTCTCCCTGCTGCTTTAAGAAAGAAAGGGAAAAACCACAGCAGAAATAATGGGTGTTTTTATTCTTTTTGTTTGTTACATTCTTTCTAATACAACACAGAGCTTCAGGGAAAATAATTCTGTATCAGCAAATAAGTATTTAAGTAAAATATTTATTACATATATAGCTATCACATTATTTCTTTGGGGGGTAAGCAATGTTATGCAAAGTGAAGGAAAGAAGTAAGAAATAGTAAGCCAAGGAACTGAGGGCATGAGCTAAGAAAAAGAGAAGGAAACAAATAAATTGAGTTCATACCAGTACTATTTCATGTATCTTTCCATATCATCCTATCCTTGCAAGGACATTTTGCTTTCTTTGTTACTTACTCCACATTAAAGAACCATATTTACTGATAGCTTGGTGTAAATAAATAATAATAGTACTTTCTTTGTTTTCTTCATTGAGTACATTCCCTGTTTATACATTTAATAGCAAGAGTCCTTACGAAGCAAAGAGGATAAACATGTCCTTTTGATATCTGACCATCAGTTCAATAACCCATACAATCTTCAACAGAATTACTTTTCTCCATATGTGACAACAATTGTTTGCTTTCTGAACCAATGTAATTAGCTGTTCCAATTCCATTATTGTAGCTTCTGCTATGGTAAACATCCATTTAAGAGCATGTATATGTTGGGAGGCAGTTAAAAAGCAGCAACAGAGGGATTTGGTTCTTTTTCAAACTTCTGAAGACGAATCAACAGCAGCTTAAAATACATGTTGATAAATTCTTGAAATTCAAATGCTATATTACAGAAGAGAATGCCTATTCTTTGCAAGATTCATCCAGGGGATAATATATATGAAAACATAAATAAGAAAATTGATCCTAAGCTTATTTTGAAACATCAAGCAGTATGAAAATCGTGAGGGATCCAAATGAATGAAATTGCATATGATAAGCTGGAAAGTTCCTATTCAGTGTATTAAGAAGCCAGCAATGTTCCTTCCCAGGATACTATTTATACTACTTACTGCCCCCTTGTTCCCAAAAGACAACCTTTCTGTATTTACTGAGCATGATGGACACTTTTACTGGAATAACTCTATTTTTTTAAATCTTTTTATGTTATTTGAATTTATAAGACTATGGGCAATATTCAAAATTAAAATAAAAACATAAAACCAGATTAAACACTAAATATTAAATCAAATGGACAGCATAGATTGAAATTATGTTACAGACAACAACAATAAAACCAAATAAATGGTAATATATTAGTCCTAGGCCAGGGACCAAAGCCAGGTTTTCAGAATTTTCTGGAATCCTAAGAGAAGGAGAAGTACTTATCTCTGGGGTGGAGCTGTTCCAGAGCATGTGAACTATGACAGAAAATTCAATTTCAATTTCAAATTTATTGGTCACATACACAGTCATACATGGTACGATATGCAGTGAAATGCTT
>JAEANM010022381.1:0-11618 GCA_017656035.1 Myanophis thanlyinensis
TATCTTGGAACATAATTCGTAAGTAGAAACTATTTTTTTCTCGTCCTCTTTTTTGGAAATCAAATATGGTCACCCTACACATGACCCCCCCCAGCCACGCCCACCAAACCACACCCACAGAATCAGTAGTAAAAAAAATTGAATTCCACCACTGCTTTGAAGTAGGGAATTAACCTAACAGTTTTTGCAAGACTTAGAGTCTTGGTTATTGTTGTGAGAAGTTAGTGATAGAACTACTGATCGGGCTGTGTGTTCACGTGCATCACTGGAGTGACTTTGTTTCACAGTGTTACTGGAATTTTTTCCTATAAATTGGCTTCATTTCTGTTTTCCATGCCTAGATTTTTTTTCTTCACTTGATGAATTACAAAGGATGCTTCTAGGTAAAAGTTTCTTTAAGGCAATTGTCTTGCCTCTATCACAGAATTTTCTGGAAAATCCAGCTTCTTTTTTTTTGTCTTTGACATGCATCCTTTCCATTTGCTCCTACGACTTCTGTCCATAGAGGAAAAAAACATGGTATGCTATCTTCTTGTCTGGAAGCACCTATTTCAGTAACTGAGAGAGACTGCTCTGACATCAAAGAACGTGATCTTTGTGTATCGATCTTGCATTCTGGCTATAGTGTTTTGTTCCGTTCTGTTTTTCATTTTCCCTCTCTTGGCAGGTCTTTGGGTGTGACTATCTGGGAGCTGTTTGAGCTGGGTGGCCAGCCCTACTGCCATTATTCCGATCGGCAAGTCCTCACTTATGCTATCAAAGAGCAACAGCTTAAACTTCCCAAACCACAGCTTCCGCTTTCGCTATCTGATCGCTGGTGAGTAACTAGGTGGTGACAAGGTTTTTTTTTAAGGAGGACAAGGAAGAGAAAAGGGTGATTGGAATATAGGGACAAACATGGTGGACGGAAGGAAAACGTCTTCTTGAGTAGGCATTCAACCTTCTTGAACATGTACGCATTCATCATATTTGAATAATCGAATATGTTTGATGGTTAATGTGTAAAGTCTAGTGCAATTGAATGAATGAAAGATGGATGGATAAAGGGAGTACTTACTTAACAACTGATCACTTAGTGACTGAAGTTATAATGGACTGACTCAGAACTACATATGACCCGCTTTTGAAGGTCATGTTTTGTGAGCTGGGCAACTGGCTTGGATTTATGTCATAGTCATGCGACTGTGATTTCTTTTGTGTTTGGGGCTGGTTTCCAGGGTTTATTTCCAGGGTTTGGCAAAAGAAAGCCCATTGGGGAAAACGGACTCAGTTAATGGCCATGGTATTTGCTTAATGACTGCAGTGTTTGCTTAAAAATCAAAACAACAGAATAACAGTAGTGGAAGGGACCTTGAGAGGACTTCTAGTCCAACCCCCTGCTCAAGCAGGGAACCCTCTACCATCCCAGACAAGTGACTATTCAGTCTCTTCTTAAAAGCCTCCAGTGATGGAGCACCCACTATTTCTGAAGGCAAGTTGTTCTGCTGATTAATTGTTCTTACTGCTACAATCACAGCAAAAATGGTTGTAATATTGTTGGCAGTTGTGTGGTGATTCCCTTAATGATGATCGTAATTTTGGACTCAGTTGCAGTCGTAAATCGAGCACTACTTTCGCCTGCCTAAGGAGTACAGAAATGCGTACAAGAAGGATTTACTGTAGATGCCTTGAATATGAGCCAGTAGGGTAGCACAACTGCTAAAAAGGCTGAGGTAGTCCCAAGCTGTTTCTATAGAAGCATGGTACCTAGCCCAGAATAATATTTTGTCTAGGCCATATCTGGACCACCATGTTAAGCTTTAATAAAGATTTTTGCAGTGTGGATGGGGCCAGGATGTTGATTGGAGCTGGGAGGCAAATCCTACCAGAAAAAGGCTTCTTTTCTTCAGATGCTGTTTTCTCTGACCTTTTTCCCCCCTTATCCGGGCCATTTTTCTATTTTTACACGAAGCAGTCATTATTGGCTGTGCCTGTCTTAAAGTGTGTTTTTGAGAACGGAATAATAATGTTGAGAAAAGAGGACTAACCCCATACAAACAGATACATTATGGAATGAATTATATACTAATGGGGGAGGATAAGCTCTTTGTGGTGTGCAGAATAGCCATTTTCCTGACAGCACTTTTGGCTCACTGCTGCTCTCTTCTTGCTATTCACAGGTATGAGGTTATGCAATTTTGCTGGCTTCAGCCAGAGCAGCGCCCCACCGCAGAGGAAGTGCACCTTTTACTCTCCTACCTCTGTGCCAAGGGGGCTTCCGAAGTGGAGGAGGAATTTGAGAGGCGCTGGAATTCCATGAAACCCGGAGGCACCGGCGGTTCAGGCTCTGGCTCTAACCACATGGGTTTGGAGCTTTCTTCCTTCCCTCTTCTGGAGCATTTCTCCAACGATGGTGATGATGTTCTCACTGTGATGGAGACAAGCCATGGCCTCAACTTTGAATACAAGTGGGACCAAGGGAAAGCTGAACATCTCCCGGCCTCAGCCATGAGCCCTGGTGGGGCTGCACGCTATCACGAGCTCTACTATTCAGCGAGCAGCAGCAGTGGAGGTGGGCACCTCAACCTGGGGGTGTCCCCCTCTTGCTATGAATGTAAAATGCAGGAGTGTCCTGGTTTGCACACACCGGGGGTGGTCCCTGTGCTGAGTGCCCATAGCCCCTCTTTGAACAGTGAGTACTATATTCGCATTGAAGAGGTGGCATCTGAAGGCAGTGGGAATGACCTTGATTATACCGTGTGTTCCTACAGCCCTGAGTTTAGCCATCCTTCACGCTGGCAAACCAAGGAGGACCACTATGAATCCAACAATAGTCCCACCATCTCACTCACCATGGAACCCCTCCTGGGTCAATCAGCACACCCTGAAAGCCACTGGGAACCCTCTGACTATTACTCCTATGGAGAACAAGACAATAAAGAGGCCCCATACTATGAGGATTCCCTGAAGGACAGTGCTGAGGAATACCTGCTCCAGGATCCCAGTGCTTCTGAGTGGCCTGGTCTGGCTTTGCAGAAAAGCATTTTTGCTGATCCACTTGGTGTGTCACCATCGGTGAATTACACTTGTAAGGAGGCTATATCAGACTCAGTCATTCTGGAAGTGGCAGAGGAGGAGCACTTGAGTGATAGTCCTAGGAGTGAAAGAAATGAAAATTCTGAATCCCCCTCTTCAGGCAAACCTTGGACATCCAACACTTCAGTCCAAAATGACAATGAGCACCTATTGCCACCATGTGAACCACTTGCCAAAGATAGCTGGTGCTACCGGCATATGATCACCTTCCAGGGGCTAATGGCACAGCCACTGGGCACAGTGCCACGGGATGAGCCAACATTAGGGATCAAAGATCTGCGAGCAGCTCTGCTAGGTGAGGAACACATGACATCATCATCTCATATAGACTCACCATCTCCAGACAGTGATATCCCTGCAGAGGAAAACATCTCAGTTGAAAGTGCTGCTACATTGTCTGGCATAGAAAGCTCTACTGATCTCTTGATAGACAGCAGAACAGAGAGCCCACAAACCACCACTTCACCATCAGGGGAAGACATTTTGAAGGGCCTGTCGTCAACACCATCACTGTTATCTTCCAAGGAAGAAGCTGCCAGCAGCATGGAGGCTATAGATCCAACTCTGCTGGATGAATCAATAGCTGAGGTGTCAAACATAGAAGATGACCCTATGGAAGAAACTTCCACTGGATGCTCACCTAAGTTGCCACAGGAGATCAATATAGAAAGTGGCAAGAACACCAGTAGCGAACAAGATAGAACACCAGACAAGACTGTTTCCAGTACCAGTTTCCCTGACTTGGATGAGGCCAGTGATGAAGATTCCACTGATCTTACATCTGGAGTTTTTATTGACTTCCCAGTTGACTGTCTTGAGCAGCAAGATGTAATCCCCGCTTTCAAAACCTTACAGAAACAAGTAGGGACCCCAGATTCACTAGATTCATTGGATATCCCCTCTACCACCAGTTCCTGTGACACGTTCAGTCCCATGGCTTATATATCCTCAAGCCAGCCTAAGGCTCTGGATAGTGGCTATGATACAGAGAACTATGAGTCACCTGAATTTGTCCTCAGGGAACCACATGAGTCACGGGAATCTGAAGGTTCTGATAAACTGGGAACATCTGAAGATGATAAGGATGATCAAGTCAAAGAGCAGAGTCTTTCTGATTCTTTTACTGCTGAGCTGCAGGCCTTGAATGAGAAGAATCCTTACCGTGATTCTGCGTATTTCTCTGACTATGATACTGAAGGTGGCACTCGGGAGGATGGAGAAGAGGATAGTGATGTTTCTGAGGAACATGAACTGGAAGTCTCCCAGTCACACACTGAAGAACTGAAGGAAAACTCTGAACCAACTAGCAGGACAGACGAGCCTCTGCCAACTGGTCCTGAGCCGGTTTGTTCACATGAAGACTGTGTGGGTTGCATCTCTCCAGGAACAGAGGACCAGGACACAGGGAAAGACAGAGATATTAACTTGTCACAGGAACTGTTGATGAATGAAGCAAGTGTTGATAAGTTGGATTCAAATTTATTTCAGGATAAGAATAATGGGATTGTTGTGCAATCCCAGACACCAGCCCCCACCATCAGATCTTTCGTCTTGTCTCCTGTGGTCACCAATCTAGAGGAACCCACCATAGGCGGAGAAGAAGAAGAGGTAAAGGATTCAGGACAGGAGAATGTGACAAAGAACTCTGAACAACCTGAGGAAAGACAGGCACTCGGCCAGCCCAAGGAACTTCAGAGCAACCCTGGTCTCTCACTCAAACTGTCAGTAGTGCCATCCCACCTCTCATGTAGCCCCACTGATCTCGAAGAGGAAGAAGATGACACTGAGGACAGTGATGAGTCAGATGAGGAGCTGCGGTGCTACAACATTCAGGACCAGAGTGAGGAAAGTGAGGAGGAATCACCTGCTGTGCCCATTGTAGTGGCTGAGAGCCACAGTGCCCGTAACCTGCGCAGTCTGCTTAAGATGCCCAGCCTAGTGGTGGAGACCTTTTGTGATGATCTTGAGCGCAAGAAGAAAGCTGTTTCCTTCACCGAAGATGTTACTGTCTACCTCTTTGACCAGGTAACTTGTTGGGGAAGGGTTGAAGAAATAACATAACGTAACTTAGAAAAGGGAACAGAGTGCATCCTGTGTTAAATATTCTCATATCATGAGGCCAAAATACACAACCTGATTCCTCCTAGATGTTTTAAATTATACTTTTTTTGGCCATTGCAAAATTGGGGAGGGCTGATGGATATCCAAAAGCACCTAGAAGACACCAGGTTGTTTACAACTTTACAGCTACCACAACTGGACTGCAAACTCCAAATCTTTCTACATTTCTTTGTTGTCAACTGTATCTTTGCTGTGCAGATACTCCAACCAATTGCTTACTGGCTTCGGATTGTAATATTCTGTAATCTTAGCCATAACAATTCCAGCCAGTCTCTTCTAACCTCCCACCCCCATGATGAATTGGAGTACAAATTTCATCACCCATGCAAACATGATTAAGACCTTCCTAGATGAGCAAAGATTGGGAGGGCAACAGGTGCATGATTATAAACAGGCTAGCAGAACTGGGCTGAGGTGGTGTTTTCTACATATCAGCAATATGCTGCTATCTAGTACTCAGATGAAGCCTACTTAATCTGAGTAAACGATATCAGCATATAGTAGAGATACAGAAAACTCTAACACTTGGCTGTCTGGAATTTTGCAACCTGGATTAAGTAGTTTTACAATGTCTGGACAAACACTAAAACAAACTACATGTTCCAGCTAAATCTTAAAGTTAGACCTCACATTTTTAATTAACATAGAAATGAGCCATGAAAGAGGGAGGTGGTTGTTATGGTTACAGCTTCTTGGATGTTGAAGGTACTAAATAAGTAACTTTTGGTTTTTCATAGGGTGTCTTAGATAATAGCAGTTTTTCCTCCCTCAGGTTGTGAACTAATTGTATCCATTGCATGTTTTACATGCAGGAAAGTCCCACAAAGGAACTTGCAGAGCAGCCTTTCCCAGGAGTGACAGAAGCTTCACCAACCCCACCTGGGCTGGTGGAGAGCAAAGGTTCCTCAAGTGTAGCAGATGAGATAAATACACCCAACAGCACCTCAGAAGAGAGCTCCTCTGAAGAGAATAAAAGTATGCATCAAATGAGGAATTGAGGCCTATGAAATCACATTACACCCTCGTCACTACGTTTACAGTCTCTTGAACTTAGCTCATTTTGCCTTTTTTCTTAGCAAGATTAGTTACTTTATCTTCCATAGATAGATACGATTAGAACTGAATTTGACTTGTTTGGATTAACAGAATGTATATATGTATATACCTATTTTGACTAAACTAATGTGTTTCACCTCAAAACTGAATACAGCCAGTCCTCCACATATAATCAATGGACCTACCCTTACAACATGAATTCAAAGTGCTGAGGGTCACCTCCCGTACAATCACATGACCAATCTTTGGGCGCTTAGCAACATGGCCATATTTACGGCCGTTTGCAGCACCCACAGTCATGTGATTGCATTTTACGATGATTTTGCCCAAACTTGTCACTTCTAGTTTGGGGCAAAATCGTACCATAGCAAGGCACTGGTTTCCTTAACAACAGCAGTGTTTGCTTAACGACCATGGAGGCCACATGTGCTGCACAAAAAGGTCATACAATGGGGTCAGTCACATGACCAACCTATTTTACAACCATCACAACTTACTACTATTATGATAGGCAGGCCCCATTACGGCCGTAAGCCAAGGACTGTCTGCATATCCTGTACGTGGAGTTTGTTGTTGCTTCTCCCATATGTGTATTTTCTCAGAAGAATCCTGCAGCTTCAGACAATTTGTCCCATGTCCAAAAATTCCATCTGTCTTGGGGAAAAAAAATCAGTAGGAATCTGGAGTCATAACAGTTGTGCAGGCCAGCAGAGTGACTGCTGGTCAGTGGTATACCTGGTCTGTTTCAATGGCTGCTGTATTTCAGATTCCATATTTCACTTGGGAACAAGAAGACATTTTTAGTCTTTTTTTCTTACTACAAACTAGTTTATGAGTAGGAATTTCCAGGTTGTAAGTTTTGTTGCTAAAAGCAGGTTGCTGAACAGTTTGTGATGGCCATCATAAGATCATAGAGCTGCAGTAATGTACAGGTAAACCTCAATTTATTTCCACAATTGAGCCCAAAATTGCTAAGCAGGATCGTTGTTGAATTTTGCCTTATGCCTTTTATTACCTTCCTTGCCACAGTTGTTAAGTGAATCAGTGCAATTTTTAAGTTAGTAACAGGGTTGTTAAGTGAATCTGGCTTCCCCATTGACTTTGCTTGTCAAATCACCTGATCCCGGGACACTGCAACCATCATAAATTGTTGCCAAGTTGCCAAGCGTCTGAATTTTGAACACATGACCATGGGGATGCTGCAGAGGTTGTAAGTGTGAAAAATGGTCATAAGTCACTTTTTTCAATGCCATTGTAACTTTGAACGGTCACTAAACAATGATTGTAAATCAAGGATTACTATAATTTGTGTAAGCGATTATTTGTTTTTCAGCCTCAAGCCCTTCAAATGTGTTGGGTTTAAACTTTTAGGGAACCTGGCCAAAATCCAAAATACCTGGAAGGTGTCACATCGAAGTCTGATCCAGGAAAAACCTGTTGGGCTTTGGGAAACTTCATTGTAGAGAGTGGGTGACGGGAGTAGCCTTCATATCAGTCCCTTCGTCTTTCCTATACCTACCTATCCTTTCCATTTCAGGTGATGGCTTTGGATGGGATGATGACTTTTCCCTCATACCTGTGAAATCACCTGTCCTGTCATCATTGACGTCAGAGGCACCTGAGGACAGTCTCCCCAAACTGTCACCCACACTAGTATCTGCTCAGAAACAAGTGCTGCCCATCCAGTTTTCACGCTTCACAGTCTCACCTGCTGCAGTATCACGGTTCTCCATCACACACGTCACTGATTCAGACGTTGAGCCTGTAGGAGGTAAGGTCTGTTCTGACATTTCAAAAACTGCAGAAGAGAGTGACTTTCATAAGGAATGGTAAGCGCTCCCTCCTCCCCAATACCCAGAGGTTTCCTGTTCTTGGGGCAAGCATTGTGGAATTCATATAATCTGATGTAGAGGTCTCATGATTAAATCCAGGAAATTAAAAATAATATTGAAATTCTAGATAGGACATGAAGAACTGTTCTGAACTGGTTACTTTTAATCATTGCATTGAATCCTGACCCAGTCAGGGGCCTCTTCTAATTGTTGGTTGAATCACACTTTAAATAATTTTTTTTTTTACTGAGGCCACATTAATATGAAATTATTTCAGTTTTCCCAAAATTTTAAGAAATGATTGCAATATTTGTGGCATTAGATTAAAGGAAAGAGACAGCAATGTAGAATATGGCATTGGCAAACCTCTTCCATAGCGTTGCTGAGAAAACAATGTAAATATAACCACACAGTCACCAGGAGTCAAACCGGAGTCAAGCTTGACTCAAGAGGATTTATGATTATTTTTTTCACAGGAATATGGAGGTTTAGGGGTGCAGTGGCTCAGTAGCTAAGAACTACTTGAAGAGCTGAGCTTGTCGATCAATAAGGTCGGCAGTTTGGCGGTTCGAATCCCTAAGCCACATAACAGAGTGAGCTCCTGTTACTTGCCTCAGCTTCTGCCAATGTAGCAGTTTGAAAGTATGTAAAAAATGCAAGTAGAAAAATAGGGACCACCTTGGTGTACGAAGGTAAACAGCACTCTGTGCGCCTTTGGTGTTTAGTCATGCCAGCCACATGACCACGGAATCGTCATTAGACAGCACTGGCTCTTCGGCTTAGAAATGGAGATGAGCACTGCCCCCTAGAGTCAGGAATGTATATGTGAGGGAAAACCTTTATCTTTACCTTATGGAGGTTTAACTTCATAATCCAGAATCATTCATTCATATGACAGGAAGAGGTTTAGGATCATTCTTCCATACTTCCAATGTTTCTCTTTCCACCAGTTTGGTATCATGATTAAAGTGCTGGCTTAGAAATCAGGAAACTGAGTTGTAGTCCCAGCTTAAACATGAAAGTCAGCTGAGTGAGTTTGGGCCAGTCCCTCTTTCTCAGCCCAACCCACCTCACAGGGTTGTTGTGAGGAAATAGGAGGAGAAAAGAGCATTAGGTATTGTGTGTTGACTGCCTTGGGTTACCTGTAAAATAAAGGCAGGATAACAATCGAATTTTAAAAACCCCTAATATTTCTTATTCAGATAGAAGCCAGGCTGGCACAGATCCTTGGAAGGTAGATGACTTGCCCATGGAAACTGATAGAAACTTTACCCCGGTTCTTAAACATATCTGACCAGAAGGGAAGTTGTGAATCCCTTGTACAGACACACTATTAAGCTTCTGTCCAAATGTCATGAACTGAATTCAAACAGTTTGTGACTTACAGTCCTGAGGCATCTGGAGGAGACCAGATGGATATGTTGGGAAAGCTAAGAAAGGGGCCTCTGAGGCCTCTAGTTCTGTGGTTGCAATTTCTAACAGCTTCTTCCCTTTTCTAGGCAACAGTGAAAATGGCAACAGAGAGTGAACTTGGCTATCTCTCCCTTTTGGACTTCCTACTTTGCCCCCACAGCACAGTTTCTGCACCAGGGGACATGAGCACGGATGAGGTCCAGGAGCTGGCTGGAGCAGAACTCTGCAGGGCCTCATTCAGATTTTATTGGAAAGATTTTTGACTGCCGCTGGGCTGGAGCCACCCTACCATGAGGTGGTTTGCGATGGTTGTGCAAACATGAGTGTGTGTGTGTGAGTGTGTGCGCGTGCGCACACACCCAGGAAAGTGTTTGTGTACAAATAGACACATATAGACATATAGAACCTATAGCATTTAAAGGGTAGATCTGTGACCTTGCTAACATTGCCACATAAGCCATTGTAATATTCCTAGCTCATGCCTCTTGATGTTCTGACCCACACTGACTTCCCCAGTTGGGGTATTGCCCTGAGACATCCTCCCCCTGCCTGTTCTGTGAGCTTATCGTGTCTTCTTTCCACACCCCATAGGGGATATTGAGAGAGCACGTAGCCTTGCGCCTTGTGCCATTCCAACACGCTTCAGGTGGGTCCTCAAGCACTGGTACTTGTGTCTTGCCACAGGGGGCAAGCTCTCCTTGTCCTTTCTTCAGTGTGCCGTGTCCAAATATCAGGTGGAGTTGATGGTCCAGTGGACATAATCAGTTACTGGGAGAGCCAGAGACAAGTGTAGGCCAAACACCTGAAACAGGTAGGGGAGCCAGCTGAAGTCAAGGTCACATTTAATGTTTTGAGCAGGGAAGATTCCTGGTCTCAGCAGCCATTTCCCCTTTTTGCTTATGTTTTTCACTGACCCTGGGTTGCTGTCGCTCAGGTGCATCATGGTTGCAGAACTCAAAATTCTCCCTTCCCCCCACCACACCTTCTTTAGAGTCATGGTCTTCTCCCAGGTACTCAGCTCTATTGAAGACTTTTCCTTCTTTTATGGACAGGATCAATATGAGCAGCACGGAAATGGTGTCTGGATGGCCTTCAGCACTTCCCATTTCTCTTCCTTAGCCTTGAGAGAGCAGCCTGAATCCCAGGAGGTGGAATGAGAGTATGGGGATTAAAAAACTACCTTATTTAAATGTTTTTTTCTGGCTGGGAGAGACTGTGGTGCTGAGACCTATCAAATGCTATTTTCCCATTTTCTGTCATTTTCATCCTTTCTGTACTACAGCATTATTCGGGGAATGCCTCCCAGAAAGCCATGATGTGACCTGCTGGGAATGTGAGAGGAATACCAAGTCTTAGGGGTGGGTTTTTCCCAAACTTCCTTTGTCACCCTTCAGCTGCAGGAAGAAACGCCCGGCAGACGTATAGCAAAAGCAGATCAAACTGCCACTGAGACTATTTTTGTACAAAGTTTACCCATTACTGTATCACCTGCCCTAACAGAGTGGCAGATTTAAATTATTGTTGCCAAAGAGATGTAAAGAGTTAACTTTTATCAAGGCATCCTGGGCGGGGGTGTGGGGGACAGCTGGGGGAGAAGGAAACTAATAGTTTGGGGTTATTTTGTTTGTTAGATTTTGATTAGTACAAGATTTAGGATAATTGTGCAATTTGGACTGTGGGGTAAAATGGAAATGAGTCAGAGGCATGTTGCCCTTAGGAGTTGTGGCTTATGGGGACTATAGACCAGTCACTGGCTTTGGAAATTGTGGGGGGTAAACGGACAAGAGCAAAAGGCAGCTGGTAGCTACTGGGCCATTTCCTCACAGAGTCACAGGAAACACATAGAAGGAGACCCTATGGAGCTGCAGAATGTCTCTGTGTTGTGCTTCCAGTTTGGAGTATGTTGTGACTACAGGTGGCAAGCTTGGCACTGGTACTGATGCCCAATTCTGGTTCATGAGCACAGTTTTCATGTTCATAGTAAGCATAGCCATAGCCATGTGTGAGGCAATAATTCATCATCCCTCTATTAGGCAGCATTTAGGTCAGTGTTTCTCAACCTTGGCAACTTTAAGATGTTTGGACTTCAACTCCCAGAATTCCCCAGCCAGCAAAGCTCAA
>JAEANM010022382.1:0-11618 GCA_017656035.1 Myanophis thanlyinensis
ATCCATCAATACATCCATCCAATCATCCACCCATCCATCAAATCATCCACCCATCCTTCCAATCTTCTAGTCCAATCCTCTGATCAGGCAGGAAAACTGTATCATTTCAGACAAATAGTTGTCCAATCTCTTCTTAAAAACTTCTACCCATCCATCTATCCATCCATGGTGGGAATAGTTCTTGGTAGCTCTTGGATTGCGCTGTTGTTTACCGCTAACTCATTTGTCTGAGTTGGTCATTCCTCGATTGGGGTATCGTTTCCTTCTTGTTTGTTGCCCTACTGGTAGTCTTGGCATCAGTCTTTTTGCTTTTCCGGGTGTTGATTGATGGCAAGGATGCCTTTCGCTCTTTTTGTTTCCTTTTTGGCTTTTTGATCGCCTCTTTTCAATGGTACGTGGACGTTGTTTACTTCTTTGTGCTCAAATCGGCCATCCACTAGATGATTTGTTTTAAACCTGCGTCTGAAACATTTAAGGGGCACGGGGGACTGAATGTTCACGCCTTCCTTTTCCTGAGTTTACTGCCGCTTTCCAGATACCATACGCTGTACAAACCCGCCATTACCAAGGAAATCAGCGACCGCCTGCTGATTAACCCAAAGGAGTTGGAAGAAACCATCAAGAGCAAAGTCGACCTGTACTTCAGGGTTTCGAGCAACCTGGAGCAGTATTTTGAGGACGCGATTTTCATCAACGGCGATCAAGACCCACACACGGTATTCGAGTACATAGAGAGTTACATGATCAACCCATTGCCGATCAAAGAGATCTGGGAGCTGTAGTAGGCTCAGCCTCCGTAGTAAGCAAGCTAAACCTTAACTTCTCCGTTCTAAGAGCTAAAAAAAAAAAAAAAAAAAAAAAGGTCATTTGGATTTCCTAAATAAGGAAATGCAAACAAAGCTTCATAAAAAGTTGGAAGTTCTTAAAAACCCAACGTCGTTTTATTTTAGAGATTTACTCCTATTTCTCTTTTCCCGTGTGAAAAGACCAAGTAGAGCTCTTTTCACACAACCCTGATGGGATCGTGCTTTTTTTAAAAAAAAACAAAAAACTTATTTGGAGGAGAGTGACACTTTTGATGGACAGGATATGTGTCCCCTTCCCCAAATAAAGTTGTGATCCGTTTACCCCTTTGTTCTTCCCGTAGCGAAGTTTTTTTTATTTTTAAATTGAATTGTTAAGCGGGCAGAAATCGGATAAAGCTGATTTTTTTTTTTCCTTCACGCCTTGCTGTGTTTGCCAAAAATCTAATCTCTTTCCAACTTGATCACTCGATTTGGTTTAAGTTGTGCAGATAACATTATTAAAAGCTTCTTGAATCACAGACAACGGCCTTCTGGCTTTTTCAGTTCAATTTTTTTCTCCCTTGGTGCCTCCTTGGGAGTCTTCAAAATGCACGTTATGGGTATGCCATCCTCGGTCGGATTGCACCGGTTGTGTGCACGGCCTTCAGGTTTTAATGTAGTACTGTTGTGTGTGGATGTGTGGGTCTACGCAACGTCCAATACACAGCGCCGAATTGCCCGTCACGCCTCCATGCATGCCCTCTGCATAATTTTGCTTGCCACCCTCCCTTCCCTGTTCTTCTAAGCGCCGAAATTTCTAACAAGGAGATCCCAACAGTTCTCTGGCTGTTGAACAGGTGAGCTGCCTTACTGTCCACGTTGCCCAAGTGGTCCGTGACTTACAACCCTTCATTTAGCGACGGTTCAACGTTACAAACGTCGCTGGGGGGGCGGGAAGAAAAGCGACCTAGGGACGTTTTTTCACACAAGTTTTTCACTTGTGATCCAAATTTCAACCGGCTCCTATTTACGACGGTGGCAGGCGATTCCCCCCCCCCCCCTTCCGACAAGCAGATTCGCTCAACAACCGTGTTGCTCCCTAAACAACAGCGGCGGTCAGCTTGACCGCGACGCGTGCTCCTGCCCCCCCAAAAAAAGTCGTAAAATGGGGGGCAAGACTCGCTTCTCACTCTGCAAAGGAAATTTTGGGCTCCGTTGCGGGGCCGTAGGTCCAGGACCGGCCTGTAATGGTATACGAGGAGGAAGATCCTTGGGAAGGGAGAGATGCTGCCTGGGGCACGGTGAGATAAGAGGATGCGTAGCCCAGAGCTGCATGACGAAGGGAGGAATGGCCTCACAAAGGAATCTCTGCCAATGCCTCAGGCTGCAAGAGAGCCAGCGGGAGACCAGTCCTTTCAAACTTGCCAGATTCTGCAGCGGAATAAGGAATCTAGGAGAACCAGCTCATCATCGGCTGGCAAGGTTGACGCATGGACTCGGGAATCCTTTGCCCCGTCCTTTAGGTCCCATGAGCTACTAAGAAGCCCTTCCCTAGCCACATTGCCAGCCCACCACCCTCCCTCCAAAAAAAGGGCCCTGGTTGGGTGGGTGGGCTCAACCCTGAAGGGTTTGTAACCCTTCTCTTCTTTCCCGCCGGCTGCTGACGCGTCTGCTTTCTGCGCCCGCTGGTGGTTAAGGCACACTGCTGTGCATAAATTGGACGGCGGGCTATTAATAATAAATAAAGGATTACATCTTGCTAATATCACCTGCATCAAGAGTCCCGCTGCTAAATATTGATAAGGAAAACGGCTCGGCCACGCATTTAAATACTGTTTGCCGTGCGCAAGGCTGGGAGCAAGGGACGGCGACGGGGGCCTTTAATTAGGCAGGTACATCTGCTTAATTAATTTAGCCGTAAAAAGCCTCGCTCTTCCTCCCTTCCCCCCACTCCCTTCTTTCATCTCCATGCGCCCCCCACCCCCACAATATTAGTTCCGCTCAGCTGACTGCGCAGAAACCCAGCCAAACGTCCCGGCCTCATTGAAATGCAGCCGGTGCGTCTTTTCCGACGAGTTTCAGGTCAACGGCTGATCCCGCCGCCGTCCTCCCCACCACCACCCCATGGGCGTCCGCTCTGCCTGAAGTGTAGGCCGTCTGGGTTAGGAGACCATGCTAATACTCGTGTAAGGACTCTCCCTCGGAAAGCGCTAAAACAATTGACATTCATTTAATTACCAGGGAATGCTTGTAAGGCCTTTGCATCCCCTTTGCATAGTTAAAGAGAGAGACACACGCGCGCACACCCACGTTAGCAAAGGTTCAGCAGGCAAGGAAAAAAAAAAAGGAATTAGGTTTTTATAATTGGACAACGACCTTTCCGAACCAATTTGGGACCCGCGACAGATTTGATTAGCATCTGATTGGCGGCTAAGTAAGGAGATCAGGAAGATAAACAGGATGGAGCGACCTCGATTTCAGAGCTTTGATTCTTCTTCTTCTCCTTCTCCTCCTTCTTCCTTCTCCTTCCCCTTCCCCTTGTCCTCCTTATCTATCTTCTCCTTCTTCTTCTTCTCCTCCTCCTTCCAAAGTGGGATTTCCTAATTTTTTGAGAATTGGTACCACCAATCCCAGTTTCCTGGGGAGGATTGTTGAGTGGGTTGGGGTCTTGCTACCACAGGCCAAATTTCTGCCGCCGTAAGTGAGACGTCGGCTAAAGTGAGCTTTGCTCCATTTTACGAACTTTCTCGCCACCGCGGTGATTGCGAACGCCTGCAGTCGGTTACATCAGTAACGCGGTTGTTGAGGGAATCTGGCTTCTCCGTTGGCTTGGCTCGCCGGAAGGTCGCCCCAAAAAGCCTGATGTCCCCTCCTCCCCTGGACACTGCAAATTGTCAGGCTGGATGCCAAGCACCCGAATTTTATTCTTGAGATAAATTCTTTAGAAGACGGTGGGAGACGTAATTACCATTAAACAGCACCCCCGCAAAGATAAGAAAAAAAAACAAGAAAGCAGGAAAACCACTCAAAAAGGTTTTTATTCATTTTTGTTCTCCGGGAAGTGTCAAAATCCCTCAGCCGTACCTGAGGTCATCATCTACACAACGGACATACAAGACATCCCACCCTTTGTGGTGATCACACAACGGGAAAGTCAACATTCAGTGAATGCACACAAACCAGCAAAGTTGTGTGTTGCTTCGTTTACAAACAGCTTCATGTCCCAGTGGCTGCGACAGCAGACCAAACCACGTTTTCAAATCATTATTTCACACACACACACACACACACACGAAAAGCCAACATTTACAGTCAAGTATCATCTCGAAGGGAAAAGACAAACACATGGAATTTTTCTTTAACACTGCTTTGATTTGGGTGGGGTAGAAGCATAACCTGTTCTTCCCAACAGAATTTAATTTGCTGCTTTTGCTTTCCCAGCAACGGAAACCCCCCCCCCCCCAAAAAAAACAACCTTAACTAGAGTCAAAAAC
Organism: Myanophis thanlyinensis; assembly: GCA_017656035.1. Lineage (NCBI taxonomy): Eukaryota > Metazoa > Chordata > Lepidosauria > Squamata > Homalopsidae > Myanophis > Myanophis thanlyinensis. Next base: position 4,280 of record JAEANM010022382.1, read on the forward strand.
TGTGTGAAAGTTTTTTGTTTTTTTACAAGAACCCCAAATTGTTCAGATCAAAAAGCTTGCAACAGGGTTCTGAGCTTGCAAGAATTTTCTAAACATGGAGGTGGGTGGAGTGGAGGGGGGGGTATCCCCACAAATGCACAGCACGATAAAACCCTGATTTAACAAAAGGACGTTTGAGAAGAAGAGGCGACAGTGGAAGAATTATTATTGAAAAGTCAAAACACGGACTGCTTAAAATAGCTTAAAATATCATAACCGCACGCAATTGGCTCATTTGAAATAACAGTTCGGAGGGGTATTTAGCTGCCTGGAAGTTTTTTGTTTTATTTTTGTTTCCTTCTTCAAAAAGAGGCTTCACGCTGATTTGCTAATCTTTCTTCACTGACTACATGCAAGGTTTTTTTTTGTTTTTGTTCCTGGAACAGTTCAAAAACCCTTTGTCGTCGCCCTGTAATAATTTAACTCTCTCCAGTCCAGTAAGTGCCCCCCCCCCCCCGTTCATTAGGCGTTAACGAAGGGAAGTTACAGACTCCATAAGTTGCACTCGGTTGGGACGATGGTAGCATTGCTCCGACGATGGTGGCATCTCTTTATGGAACAAGACAGTCCTTGATTCCAGAACTTAATAGTCAAAAACCACCAAACGGGACGACCTTGAACCTGAATAGAGTCCGGAAGCATTTCAGACACAGAAGTAGTGAGATTTAAGAAAAGAGCTTTGCGTTTCCCGGAAAAAAGGAGCCGAGCTTCTCTAGGTCAAATGTGCAGTTTTTCAGGCTGGAACGGACTTTCCAGCAGATCCAACCCCCTGGGATGGTGCTTCGACCACTAGAGACTACCGCTCCAAGCTCATCGTCGTGAGTCATTTCTCTAGAATACAGGCGAGTCGCAGAAAATGCAGGGGCCCTGCAGCAATCTCTTGATCCATTCAGGGTCTGAAAATGAGAACAGAGGTGGTTGAAGACGAAACAAGGGGAAAAAAGATGCAGCAGGTGTTAAGAGCAACCGGTCCTTAAAGTTTTCAGCGATTCTGTGCTTATTCAGTAAACAGAAATCTTTGGAAAGATATCCTTTTCTTCAAAATACACCAGAACAAACAAACAGGCATGCAATTTGATTTCCCCTTTTCATTTTAGAGGTGACGTGGGAGGAAGGTCTTATTCGCAGGCAGGCACTTTCTACAATTAGATTTCAAAGAGGTTGTTTTTTTTTTCCTCTAAAATAAAAGAACGAAGCCCCGATTTTGCAGCCAATAAGCAAAGCCATCAGAAAACTCACCTTCTGGAGTGGAATGGCGAGCGATGCTATCCCGCAGCAAACATCTCCTGTAAACTAAACTCTGGCAGGCCCGATAGGTTAAAAAGCACCTGAAGCAAGAGAATTGGAGGTAGGTGGGTGGGTGGAAAAGTGGCGATAACAGCTCAACGCACAGAACAGAGGTTAAACTCGTTCACCTTTTTCTAACCAATATGTTGAATTGGACACTTATCAAACCAGTTTAAGGATGTGTGTTCTAAATTTCCAGGTGACTTGGTTTAAGGGTGCGTGTTTGTGCAGAAATGTAACCAGAGGGCTAGCTTTGGTTTTGACTGCCACATCTTTTAGCTACAGCCATGGCCAGAAAACGAACAAATAAACCTAGGCCTGAGTTCATATCATGTAGCTAAATGCACCGAAGACAGATTCCTTGTGTGTCCAATAAAGAATTCTATTCTAAACTACAAAAACAAGCATCATACAAAGGGTGAACCCAGCCAACGTTGTTTGTTCCAGAAGACCTGAGTTTCAGCTGTTATGTAAACCAAGATTTGATTTGAAAGTTGGCCGGTGCAAATTCCCAAGAAATTCCCACTTGAATAAATTAAATTGTATGTCCAATGTGTAGTATTTGGGGAAAACTTCGTTTCAATCACCACTGAACGACACGAGATCTCACAAGGAGGGCAATAAGGTTTATCAAGAGGGTGGTTTTTTTTTTTTTCAGGTTATCATCGTATCCCAAAAAGTATTTTCTACCTAGCAACAGCGTTTTCTTCAACGTGCAAATCGAAGTGGGGAAAAGAAGCTTCTCGGATGAGAAGTGAAATATTTTTGGAGGAAAAAAAAAATAAACTACCAAGAAAATCCAGCTTAGCTGAGGCTCTTCTTCAGACATCATTAAGTCGGGCGGAGGTGGATGGGTGGGTGGGGAAACATCCCAGAGAACATTTAACGTACCTGAGCCAAATGTGTCCATTGGAACAAACTGCCTGCTTGGGGTCTGTGAAGGGTAGGATCTCTTTACATAAACTGCAGCGTTCAGGGAAAGTCTGCTTGTTCATTTTCTTTAAAATATGCCCGATCAGCACCTGGGAAAACATTACAATAAAGGAGAGACAGCGGCTTAGGAGAGAGCTGAAGATTGAACCCACCTACCTCCTCCCACCCACCCACCACAAACCTTCTTAAAATGGAATCTATGGTGATAAGAGGGGAGGGGGAGTGAGGAAAACGCCCACAGGGGCAGGTAATCCTTGACTTATGGCCACAACTGAGCCCGAAATTTCCACTACTAAGGCAAGACAGTTGAGTTTTGCCCCATGTTATGACCTCAAAGCCAATTACGGCGCATGGAAACCCATGAGGCCGGTCAGGATATTTCGACCACTCAACGGTTCTGAGGTCAAGGTCCTCACCCGCGCCGTCCTGTCCTCGCTGCTTTTGTCGGCGGTCAAGAAATCGCAGACGCCCCTGGTGGGAATGCTGGTGTTCTCCGTAATCCATGTGTGAAGGTAGACCTCGCCCAACACTTGCTTCATGTGTTCTCGCGTCAGGTGCATTTCGACCGCTTCCATCTGGGCTTGGATCTCCATCATCTTCTCTTCCATCCGCTGCTCCTGCGCCCCGCTGGTTGAACGGGCCTGCTGAGTGTCCTGATCGTCTTTGGGGGCCTCACTCGGACCCTGCCTGCCCTGTTCCTCGCTGCCGCCTGCCTCGGAGGAGTCCACGATTAAGACTTTGGTGTCCTCGTGTATGGGCCTCCACAAGGCCTCGGAAGGAGGGGTCTGCAGCGACTGGTACCAAACCCGCAGGAGGAACAGCTTAAAGCGCCAGAAGTACGTGGACCCCAAGCGCTCGATCTTCCGATCCAGGGCTTCCTGCAGAAAGCGCGGGATCCGCTTCTCTTTCAAGATCTTCCAACGCACCAGATCGGTGAGGTCGACCTGCCGGTAGAGGTTCGGGACGGGCGATTCCAACAACTGGGCGGCGGCCTCCTCGCACGTCTTCAGGGTGACGAACTGAACCTGGTAGGTTTTGGTGATGGGGTGGAGCCCGTTGGCCATGCTCCTGGTGGTGATGACGGCCAGGTAGGCGCCGCAGGGGCTGACGGCGATCCCGTGGCTGCGGACGGAGCCCAGCATCTCTGACAGCTTGATCAGCTGGTGCTCGAACTTGAGGGCGAGGTTGGTGAAGATGGGGATCAGCTGCCTGACCTTCCCATCCACGGAACAGGTGTAGACGGTGCCGTTCTGTTTGTCGGCGGTCATGGAGACGATGGGCAAAGAGTGGAGCCCGGTCACGTGGGAGTTATGGACGTTCAAGCCCGCTTTGGATATCAAGAGGAGGCACCAAAAGAGGTAACACCCTCTAGCCGCCACCACCAAACTGCAGCTGCATTTCTGATAGGGGTGATAGAGGGGGATGCTTTTGATATTCTGCACGGGCAAGTGGTCCACTTCCTGCCACAAAACCACCGGCTGCCTCAAGGTGAAGTAACCTTTGACCGCTTTGAGGTTGACTGGGAGGATTTTCACCGGCCCAAAGGCGCTGCCCACGATCAGCCCGCTCATCTTCCGGTTGCTGTGCTCGTATTCCCACCAGGCCAAGACGCTGGGCGAAGAGATGCCCGACTCGATGGTATTGCAAGACGAGATGGACTCTTTGCCGAGAAACGGGAGCTGGCACTGCCACACAGCAATGTTCCCGTTTTCAAAGATCACGGCCAAAAGGACACTGCTCACCTCCCGGCACTCGTTGTTGTGCTTCACCTGCTGGATGGTGCAAATGCCAGACCATTCCATGCGGACCGGAGTCTGCATGCTGTGCCTTCTCTGGAATTCAGCGAAGGTCCCTAAATCGTCTTGAGAAGGTTCCTGGGTCTTACACAGTTTGTAGCTGTTCTCATACAGGCACTCCCCGTAGAGTTCGGTCAGGTCAACTAACTGGACCCACTGGAGCCTGTTCAGGTTAGCGTGGATGGTCAGTCTATTGTCCATGGTCAAGGTGGCTAAGAGACACCGGCCGTTGGCGTCGCAACCCAGCGGGGACCAGCTGCAGTACTTGAAGCCTCGCATTGAGGACAGCGATTTTCCTTCGGGATTGAAGACTCTGTCCAAGGTGAACGTCTGGCTGATGGCCGGATCGCCAGAATTCGCAAACTTGTGTTTGCATTCAGCGACTTCCTTTTTGGAACCAACCTGCAGGAGAAGGAGAACAGGTTTTACAACGCATCAAAAACGATAAAAGCCTGCTAAGTCTTAATCGCAGTATATCATGAAGCCAATGAGTCTGAAACACTAAAAACAACGACGACATTTAAGTAGTAATTTATTGATAACATGTGGTGGACAGGTCCAACACCAGTTTGATCTCAGAAACTGTAGGCATCCTAGATCAAGTCCAAAACTGACAAACAGAATTCCTGGAAGCCTGGCAACCAGACACAGGCACATAAACGCACCACGCAAAAGATACAACCAAAAAGACCAAAAGGAAACTTTAAAAAAGACCAAAATACTTCCTCACCAGCAGTCAACCCTCAGATGAGCAGAGAAACACCAAGAGTAACACTAGGCTAGCAGTCAAGAAGCAAACAAAACCCCAAATCAAGGAACTGGAAAACAAGCTAACAATAAGTTAACAGCCCCAGCCCAAACAACAAACCAACATGACTGCCTCCACCAACACTGACCGGGCAAGCCACTAAAATATAAAATGAGACCAAACCGCCCCACTCCCTTCTAGCACTGATGATGTTCCTTAGTTGGGTGATGAAATGTCTACAAGAAAACCACCAGGCTCAGAGAGCAACCAAACAGGATGCCTCATTTTAACCCCGAGCAACAAATGTTCTCTTTTATCGCTACCCAGAGTAATTGTGCCCACCATCTTCATTCAGGTTAGGGCTTTCCTCATGCCAAGACAGCCAAAGAACATAATCTCAGTAGTCCAAAAAGAGGCACCAATCCTTCAGCCTTGGATTCGGTGCCCTGGCTACTCTTTCCACAGCTGTGGGTTCCTTTGACTCCAGCTCCCATAATCCACCCACTGGCTAGGGAGTCAGAGAAGTGTTCAAGAGGAGGAGGAAGGAAAAAGAGAAGCAGAGGAGGAAGGAAAAAGGAAGAGGAGGAGAGGAGAAAGGAAAAAGGAAGAGAAGGAGAGGAAGAAGAGGAGGAGAAAGGAAAAAGGAAGGAGGAGAGGAAGAAAAGAGGAAAGAAAAAGGAAGAGGAGAGGAAGGAAAAAGGAAGAGAAGGAGAGGAGGAAAGAAAAAGGAAGAGAGGAAGGAAAAAGGAAGAGGAAGAGAAAAGGAAGAGAAGGAAGGAAAAAGGAACAGAAGCAGAGGAAGGAAAAAAGAGGAGGAAGGAAAAAGGAAGGAGACGAAGGAAAAAGGAAGAGGAGGAAGGAAAATGGAAGAGGAGGAGGAAAGAAAAAGGAAGAAAGGAGGAGGCGAAAGGAGAAGCCCCCCCAATGGTCTTCCCTCGCGCCCCCCCTCCTTCCACCCAGTGGCGGGGAGTCCCGCGGGCCCACCTTGAGATGACAGGCGGCATTGGGGGCCGGCACAGCCGTGCGATGGATGACGAGGTCGCCTCCGCCGCGGATGTCGCTCAGCTGCTCGAGGACGGCCACGCTGCGGGCGGTGCTGACCGAGAGGCGGTGGTCCTCGGACCAGGCTAGAGGCTCCGAGCCGCTCACGCTGTGCTGCAGCCGCACCACCGGGTCGCGCCGCATCGCCGTCACCCGGAATCCGGCGCGGCTGCTGGGGCCTGCCTTGCCCGCCGCCTCGCCCTCTTCCCCCGCCGCCTCTTCGGCCCCGTCAGGCGGCGAGGGCGATGGAGCCGCGGCTGTCCCGTCCGCCGGGCTCTGCTCTTCCGCCGCCGCCGCCATCTTGCCGACGGCTGCCAGCGCGCAGGCGCCACGCGCGACGCCTCGAGAAAGGACCCCTGGGAGACAGCTCCCGAAGCGTGACTATCTTACTGCCTGCGTGAAAAGCAACTGATACGTTTAACAGGAAAAAAAAACAAAAACAAGAGCTGGAAGGGACCTTGGAGGTCTTCTAGTCCAACCCCCTGCCCAAGTAGCAAACCCTATATACTAGTCCAGGCGAATGTCTGTCCACTCTCTTTTTTCTTTAAAAAAATAAAAAAATCTCCCCCCATCCCCACAGATTGAGTGCACCTCTAAATGTTTAAACTCCAACAGATTCCTGTTGGAGAGACCAAAAAAACCCCGCTGGTATTGCTGGGAGAGAATCAAGGGGGAGCCCCAGAGGTTGGGGGGAAAGGAAAAGATGGGACTCCTTCCCCTTTCCAGCTCTTTCAAAGCGGATTATTTTTTTTTAGAAAGGCAATCCACTAGCCACCTATTTGGGGGGGGATTTATTCCCACGTGGTTGCAGACATGGACTGACTGCAAGTTTTTGCAACTCAGAGATTATTATTATAATTATTAACATTATTATTATTATTTAAAAAAAATATTTTCCAGTTGCGTTCCTGGCTTTGCTGCGGCCGCTCTCCCGTGAGAAGCCTTGCTTTGCTAAACGTGGGGAACGAGCCTCCCCGTGCAGGCATTATCTACCGGATTCGCTGGATTTCGCCCAGCATGGCTTCAGACGAAGGGCTGCTTATTAATGTCAGTACGTTGCCGCCGCCGCCGACCAGGTCCCACCGGCCCCTTGCAGGACAGAGACCCGGCCGCAACCCACAATGGGGCCGTGGGAGAAAGGTAGGCTCGTTGCAACTGGGGATATCGGTTTATACAGAGAAGGGATGCTGGACATTAGTCTCAAATGGTGTAGGGTCGCCTGCTTGAGCAGGGGGTTGGACTAGAAGACCTCCAAAGGTCCCTTCCAGCTCTATCCTGAATCTTTTGGCAATGGGTTTCCCTGCCTACTTTACTTTTTATGGTGGGTTCCAAACACCCAGCATTCACTTTTGGCAACTGGAAAAAAAAAACAACCAAAAATGGCACCAGTGGGTCGTCCTGTTGGATTTCTTTGCTGGAGAACGTTTGAAGCTGGCACACCTGTTGGATTCGATTGTTGCCTGATTCAAAATGGTAATTTGCAGAAAATAATTAA